>VDFB02094464.1:0-22033 GCA_007258455.2 Sequoia sempervirens
TTTGTTCCAAGAAAGGGTGGAAGAATGTCTATTTTGTTATTGGTTATGCTTTTTAAAATCATCATAGGGCTGAGTGTCTCAATACAAATACAAAAGAAAGACTGATGTCCCATTTCTCACTCTCCTTTGGACTAAACAAAGTTCCAAGATCCTTGAGCTTCCTCGAAATGTGAGAAGAGAAGAATAGATATAAAAATACTGTTTACATTTGTAGTAACAAATTCCTTTATGATCTTACCCAGGAAGCAAAAAAGTATTATTATTTTGTTTCAAGTATTGAATGCAAATAATCTTAAACATTTGTAAGAATGCTTGAGGCATCTATGTATACATGGAAGCATGTATACATGTATCCATGTGCACACAATGCAAAGAATACTGAAAAGCATACATGACATGTGAACGAGAAATTTGAATGGCAAACAGTAAAATCTAGTAGACATACAAATATGTGAAAGCACATTGAGGCTCAAGTAGCATTTGCAGTAGCAAGTGAAAGGAAAACAGGGAAAACAAGCTATATATCAGCAATGCATATATCGAAGGAATGCATAAATATATGGATCCATGTAAACATTTATGCATGCATGGATGTATAGATGTGTCCATGTAATTTGGTACACAGAGAACAATCTATAAATGCATGTGTGCATAAAGCAAGAAATGTCACGAACAGTTTGCATTTGAAACATATAGAATATTGTTTTTTGAACAAGTGTAGAAAGGATATGTAATGATGCATTTGAATGCATGCAAACATGTAAATATTTGTTAAATCTCATTACACATTATAGGGTTGAAGAAACTGTTATATGCGCTTTTAGGGATCTGTAATAAACAAGGTTTAGAAAAGACATTTTGAAAATAACTCTTGAATACAATTCTATGTTATGAGTGTTATTTTCGAAGCCCTCAATGTTTATTTGCATAACCTTGATATTTTCTTCATCTTTTTCTTTGTTTGGTATGGTGTGAGTTTTGTTGTGATGGATGAAGGTATATTTGAGGTGTAGATAGATAAAGATATGTGAGTGTTAAAAAGAAGAATGAGTCATGTGAGTGGAAGAAAGAGAGCAAATTGAGAGAATGGTGAGATGCAAATAAGGTATATGAATAAGTTATAAAAAGTATTTGACATGGGAGGCAAGGATATGTGATGGTGGGCATGAGAATGAATGGGAATGTAAATGGTATGAATTTATGATTTGTAAGTCATATGCTTAGAATTAAATGCAAGAAATGAAAATTTCAATGAGAGAGGTGGATTTAATGAAAAAAGGAATGCAACACATTGGTATGATGCAACACAAGCAAATAAATGGATTTTGAAATGGATTTGATTTGAGAAAAAAGGACGTGCAAGGGTGGAAATGGAAATGAATGGAATCAATAGCGTATGAAGTGTATTTCTTGCAACAAGGGGTGGAAGAATGTCTAGTTTGGTATTGGTTATGCTTTTAAAAATCATCATAGGGCTGAGTCCGTCCATATAAACACAGAAAAAAGACCCATGTTGTATTTCTCACTCTCCTTCGTACTTAACAAGGTACTGAGATCCCTGAGCTTCCTCGAAATGCAACAATAGAAGAGTGGATATAAAAATATAATGATATTTATGGATAGAAGAGTCAAAACAAAAGACAAAGTGGAAGTTCTTATGCATATACTATGAAAAAAAAAATATGGAAGCTCATAAAACTGAGGACATGGAAATGCTGATGCAATGGAGAACATTAAAAACATGGAGAGAGAAATATGTAGAGCTATTCACAGATATATGCATGGATGCATCAATAGACACATGAATACATAGAAAACAGAACTACATGGAGACATGGAGATATGAACACATGTATACATGGATGTATGCATATTTGCATATAGGCAACAACACCAATAGAAAACCATATTTTGGACAATGGCTAGACAATCTGCTGAAATTGCTCTAGAAACTTAGAAGCAAATGCATTTTTGCTTCTGTCTACTTTCATTGTACATCTTAAATGGAAGTCGGGTTTTGCATTGCTGCAATGTATTTGTAAACTTTGATTATAAAATCATAGTGTAGATCATTTTAAGTGTTATCCATTCGAATCTTTCCTTGAAATACAAAGGATTCATGTGAGTCTTGGAGGCAATGCACAGCTGTCCTATAAAAAAGAGCTTTGGAACTAGTGAGTTGTCATATATACATGGGTACATGAGTCGATAGATGCATATATACATGTATCCATGGAAGTCATCGATAGATGCATATATACATGGATGTGTGTATGCAATTCATAGGTGCAAATATACATAAATCAAGGTATACATGCACCCATAGATACAACCATACATATATAGACAAATGCATAAAGAGATGACAAGATATATGCATAAATCGATATATGCATGATTGCATCTATGGATACATAGATACATTATGAAATCAAGAAAAAGACACATTTATATATGCATTTATTTTGAGAGTTTGATTCTGAATCCATATGCATACTTTGATTAAAACTGGTGGCTGAAAGTACATAATTCATTGATACAAAATTAATGCATTGAATTGCATCTGAGTAAAGGGGAGGCTGTTTGGATTGCTAATTAGTCTTTGAATATCTAACAATTAAAAGAGGTAAGTATAATTATCCCTGGGGACATTTCACATTTTGACCTTTCAATCAAAATGAATTAACAAAGTAGCAGTCAGACCTAAAGAAGGTTCAAGGACTATGCTGATAGAAAACCATATTTTCGACAGTGGCTAGACAATCTGTTCAAATTGCTTTAAAAACTTTGAAGCAAATGCATTTTTCGTTTTGTTTACTTTCATTGTACATGTTAAATGGAAGTTTGGTTTCGCATTGTTGCAATGTATCTGGATACTTTGATTATAGAATCATAGTTTAGACCATTTTTAGTGTTATGCAATTGAATGTTTCCTTGAAATACCAAGGATTCATCTGAGTCTTGGAGGCAATGCACAACTGTGCTATAAAAAGAGCTTTGGAACGAATGAGCAAGTGAAGCACAATTTTTTTTGCTCAGATTGCCAATTTCACTATATGCTTTAAACCTCTAAAGTAAGAGAAAACTAAGGAAAGGAACTATTTATTGCCTCAAGTAACTCGTTTGTGGTTCTGGGTACTGGAATTATTGTCCTCATAGGCACACATGCAAAGTATGGAACCATATAGAAAGCAAATGAACTCTTTAATAATCCCATGAAACACAGTCTTTGTATGCATCGATGTATACAGGTTTGCATGTATATATGTATACATGTAATTATGTATATATGTTAGATAGTATGTATTTGTGCATAAGTGCATAAGGTTGGTATGTATCTTTAGATTTTAGAGTGCATAGGTAACATGCAGTTCATAGTCGTCTAGTTAGAGTAATATGATCACTTTGTGCATATTGGTATTTAATTCTAGAAGTTGATGTTCGCAAAGTTGTTTTTTTTAATTTGGAAAGTGGTATTTAGCTGTTCACTTGATTGTCTTTCAAAGTGCAACGCATTAAACGGTAATGTGGATTTATCATGTACGTAGATTTTAAGGACTAGAGATGCAATCGGATTACTTTGAGCCGCTTCACATGTTTTCTCTTTATCTCCGCAGATCCTGTAGTCAGCTGCATGCCGTTAAAGTCAAGACCTGTGAACCTGAAGCCATTTTGATACACATGCAACCATAGCTATTTTAATATTCATCATGGTATCCATAGATGCTTAGATAAGCATTGCATTCATGGATAGATGTATGCATAGATACATCGGGACACATATATGGATAAATGCCCTGCGGGTACATCGGCAATACAGAAAACACTCCGATACATATATGCGGGATTCATCTCGGCTGCAGAAGAAGAACACATAGAAACATAGCTGTAATGGATTGTGATAGATAGGATGCATAGTCGGGATACAACGCTCTGGCGGAAATAACTGCTTGGTTCGGCGCAGATGGAGCATATGCAATCCGGGCACATTAGATGCACGTAATAATGCGATACTTCACGGATTTACGTATATGCGGCGCGACGCAGCTGGTTGTACGTGAGGCTTGGTAAAGTTTGTATTTTTTATTACTGCAAAACAGTCCCGCAAGAGAGGTTTGGAACAAAATTTATGTTAGCAAACATGTGCGATAGTACAGTTTTTCCCCTGAACTTTGTTATATTCCGGAAGAGTAACTAGTAAATAGCTGCTCCTTTAGTCGATGCCATCAAATTCTACTGAGTTTGCATCGCTGAATCATGCACCCTCCTCAAAACACCATTTGAATCAAAGTATGCATATGGGATTCTAATCAAAAGCTTCTCAGGAACTCCATTTTTTAATTTGCTTCATGCATTTGCTCCGGGAAACGTGAGTAATTGACCAATCACATTTTGCCATTTAACAGATTACTTATTTTCTTGTATAGTTTGAATTTGGAGAGCTATTTTATATATTGGAAAATTAGCATTTATCTATTTTTCTATTCATCCGAGTAGCTTTACAAATCATTTTTTTTTTAAATTCGGGAAAATGCGAATGCATAAATTGATTAAATAAATTTAAGCAAAGGCATAGTTTGAAAGTTGGTGGCTAGAGGTACGTAATCCATGAATACAGATTAGACACATTAAAATATCAGGAAAATGTGAGCGCAATGCATGAATGCAAATTAAATGCATTAAATGACATCTGGCTAGAGGTGAATGCGCTGGAGTGGCTTGGTGACCATGCATGGATAGGGTACTTTGGTCATTTAATATAGAGTTAAACCACTTGCTATGCATCTTTATTACTTTGTGTGTGTTGTTTTTGTGTTCTGTAGGCCTGTGTTCTGAAAACCTAGATTTTGCAATTGCTTTGAGCTTTTCCGCTATGATGAAAGCATATAGGATAAAAGAATTTTGTGAGCTGTTATAGTTAATGTGCTCATAGGCACATATGCAAAATATGGAAACATATACAAGGGAAGCGAATTGTTCAAAAAGACACCTCAAAGAAATGTGGTCCCATGGAATGCAATAAGTGTTGACAATGGATACTTTGGTTTTTTGCATGGTAACTTTGTCAGATAATGCAATTTGGCATGAACAAAGTTGAAGCCATGACATGAACAATAGAACTATTAAAGACTAAACTTTATGCTTGTAATAATTATTGGAAAAGCTATAAATGCCATAGATGAAATAATATGAATAAAATTCTAGTTTCTATTTTTTTTGAAATGCAATGAAAAAACTGCTATAAAGGCATAAGACAAGGTTGTGTAACATATTGCTATTCTTGTATCTAAATTCATTGGACACGAATGCTTTATACATTTGATTGCAATAGTAACATGTCTACGAAAATGGAACAATAGAGATCATAATTCAGTAGTTCTTGGTGTGAGTATATATGTATCCTGATACATATAAGCCCAATCTAGCATCTATGAAAACCACTGCTATGTACAGTGAAAGAGCTAATTAATGTTACTATATGCGATATCCATATAACATAATAAATTGGTACAAGGCTAGAGTGGCACATCCATAAATACATGGGTGCATGTATATGCAGTTGTATAAAGGGATACGTAGAAGCTTAGATGAATACATGCATACATGAATGTGTGCATATGTGCATATGGACATAGAGGCATATATACATGTAAATATGCATATATGCAGCAAAAGCAACATATGGATTTGTGTATACAAGAGTGTACTCTATACATTACAATGCATGATGGATAAGTGACTATAAAGTACAATGCATAAAAGCAAGGGGGAGCCTTGGTTGCATTAACAGCATAAAATGAAAAAATCCAGAGGAAAATAACCATTTATTGTCTCAGGTAACTTGTTAATGGGTCTAGAGTGTGCAACCATAACAACTTGCACTTGGTCACCATAAACTCTTGAAAATGTAAGAATCAGAAAGCAAATATTGGAAAAGTTAGGAAGAACATAATGCAAAAGGGAACATTTAAACTATATAGTTTGAATGGCATTATGCATGGATAAATGAGTACAATGCATGATGTATACTTTCAGTGCCAGAAACACAAAACAATATTTTCAGGTAGCTTTGTTTACATGCAACAAATGGTTGACAAGAATCTTTTTTGCTTACATTGTTAATCTCAGTCTATGGTATTTAAGTGTTTTGTGTAATTGGATTCCTTTGTTTCTATGTACTTCAAAGTGACTGATTTTTTCCAAAGAACAAATGATTTTAAAAGCTATTCAGATAAACATGAATTAAGTGGCATGTAGAGAATAGTTTCACAAATCATTTATGTTTGAAGACAATCAGGGAAATGCAAGAGCATTGTTTGATCAAAGAAGATCTATGGCTTTTCTTATTTGTGGGAATAGCTTGTAAAATCATTTATGTTTTTTAAATTTGAGGAGAATGCAAAGGCATAGGTCCATTAAGCAAAAGTGAAGGCATAGATTGATTAAATAATTTAAAAAAGAGATTGAAACTCAGAGGTACAGGCACACAGTGCATATATGCAAAGCAAATGCATCAAATAACATGTGGGTGGATGAGAAACTGTTGGAATGGCTTCATGGACATGTATACCCAGGCTGCTTTGTTCTTTTGTTATAGAGTTAAGTCAGTTGTTAAGCATGACTACTACTCTGTACAAATTGTTTTTCTATTCTACAAGTCTTTGTTCTGGGAGAGTTTATAGCGATTGAGCAGATTTTGTTATAGTTACAGTATCTAGAACCAGAAACGAGTAACTTGAGGCAATAAATAGTTTCTTTCCTCAGATTTCTCATACTTTAGAGGTTTAAAGAACAGAGTAAAATTGGCAATGTGAGCAAAAAAAAATTGTGGTTAATGTCATTTTGCATATAAGCAAGACCATGGGAAAATACTGCGTCATGTCTATGAGTGACATAGTACATCATTCATTGTACTCATGTGCCATGTCAGCTTTTGAAATTACCTTTGTAAGCTTTTATTTGCAATACAGGAAGATTAAACATGCGTTAACTTGCACACTGCAGAGCAACTTGCCATAGATATAAGCAGTTCTATGAAAAAAGTTGCCTTAAGTGCATATAGATAAAAATCAATTGACATAAAACAAAGACTTATGACTCTATAGGCTATTTGAAACTACAAACAGGGTTTAAAAATTGCATGCTAGCAGTTCATTTTATTCTATGGATATTGTATAGAAGAAGTATAACTTATTAACACATAAGCAAAACCTGTTCTATTGTCTGAAGACAAATTACTATTGCAATTGTGGAAAATGTGTTTTCCCCATTTGTATATGTGGAAGCAGGTCTCTAAATGATTTATGTTCAAAGAAATGAGGAATACAAGATGACAAAATGAATACATGGAAAATAACTTTATGCAGTTATTATATTGAAGAATTTCAATTGCATTTCAAGAAAAGCAAAAAGATAATTTGGAAAACTGACCTTACAATCTGCTATTGAACAATCAAGTATAATTGTAGGGAAGTACAAATTGTGATAGGCACAAGCAATTTTCCCTAGTACAGTTTGTGCGTGATTGTTTAAATATAGTTGAAAGCATTGATCCCTGTTACAAGGACAATTTAGACAAATGAGTACAGTGAGTGACATATACTATGCTATTCATGAAAAATAAAACATAATTCTTATGTAGATTCATTTGAACGAGAAACAACCCAAGTAAGAACTTTTGTTTCTTCAAATGCAAGTTGCATTTTATAATTTTTAAATACTTATTGCTATTTGTGTACCCTATAATATAGAACATTTTTTTGCATATGCATGCACTAGTGTAATTCTGTTATTGCAATGATGGCATAAGCTTTGTAACAACAATCAATGGAATAGATCCCATATTTGCTTAAGCGCCTAAAAAAGTGTAAATAGGCCATGACAACTTATCAATACTAAGCCAAAAAACAACATAGACTTGTGCTAGCACTGTTAAGTTCTGGTGGAAACAATTTCTAGCTATTGTTCAATGCCAAACCAGCTATCACTTAATAGTGAAAGCGACATAAGTATTAATTTTCTAACTAAATGGAGTCATTTCATTTCCATATGCATAAGTTTATTTTGGACCCTTATGTAGCACTTACTATTACTTGTGCAATGAAGCTACATGCAAGTAGAATTTATAACTCATGGCATTTAGAGACACCCAAGGAGAAATACAAACCAAGGTAGTTGGCATCCTAATAAGAAAGATGATGAGATACATCCAATTAATGTATGCCACATCTTATTCAATGAAGATGATTTGGAAAGGAACGTTACAAATCAGAATCCTTATTGGTGTGTGAATAATTCTATTTTTCAAGACTGTTCAAGGAAATTGCATGCCAATACTATCGGTGAACAAGTGGAATTAGATTTTTTAATTGACTTTGTTTATGACAACGAGGGAGATGAAAGCAATTGTGGAGTTTAGGCTTATATCTATAAATTGCATTTGCCTGACAGTTTGTACAGTCCTCTCAACACATTGTCCTCATATTGTTTGTAAGGTCCCATTATGGGACATGCTAACAGAACAGTGGCTGTAAAGCTTGCACTATGGGACAGTTCTGTAGTAATTCAAGATATATAATCTTTACAGGACTTATAAGCGTCAAGTTATTCTTAAGCTCTCACATTGCACATAGGACAAAAGACAATTGCTTGTCCAAGGAACTAGTCTCTGAAGAATAGCATAGGCTGAGCACTGTGGAACTCAATGTGGAGTAGCTTGTCTACAAGTGCCCTTTTTTGGAACCATGACAACCTTTGCCCTGTCACTATAAACTCTTTCCTAGAAAAGACATATCGACACACACATATATGTGTACACATGTATATATATGTACAGATACATCCATGTAAAGACAAATGAATGCATGTATGGACATAAACATATATGCATCCATATGATTGCATGCATACACACATAGATGCATCTATACACACATACATATATGCATAAATACATATATGCATAGATATATCAAGAGTCACATGCATATATGCATATATGCACCTACAAATGTCTACATAGATATGCACATAGGTAAATGCATATGCACGTAGAAACATGCATACATACATACATGCACTGACACAGTAGGTAAACTCTTCCTCAGAACAAGAGCTTATAAAACACAAAAAACAACACACACAAAGTAATAGAAATGCATACCAAGTAACTTAACTCTATATTAAATGACCAAAGTACGCTGGCCACGCGTGGCCTCCAAGCCATTCCAACGCCTTCACCTTGAGCCAGATGCCATTCAATGCATTTAATTTATACTAATGCATCACGTACGTCCACCCGCCAGTTTAATAAACTATGCCTTTGCTTAATTTTAATTAATCAATTTATGCACCTCTAATCTTGAAAAACGAAAATGATTTATAAAGCTACTCGGGCGAATATAATAATAGATAAATGCTAATTTTCCAATATATAAAATAGCTCTCCAAATTCAAACTATACAAAAAAAAAAGGTAATATGTTAAATGGTGAAATGTGATTGGTCAATGCTACCAGTTAAAAGCATTTCAACCGAATGCATAAGTATTCCTGCCTTGACACTAGGAGCCAATAAAATTGTCACTATAGAAAACAGTTTATCCAAGCGAGCACTATTAGGTTTGCTATCTTCAATTTCAAACTCCTTTGACGTTAATGCATTTTCTTTGGTGCTAGAATATAGAGACTCTTTCTTTATTGAGAGTCTGGAACAAGATGACATATACAAATAAATTTAAGCAAAGACATAGGTTAGAAAATTGACAGGTTTTATCAATAGAAAGGAGGCGTTTACAGTGACAGAGCAAAAGTTCATGTGCTCATTGAATGAATACCAAGAGACAAGTTAGTCAAGGCAACAAATAGCTACTTTTATTTATTTTGCTTCATTTTATCCCAGAAATGCAAGTTGGGTTTCACAATGCATGAAAACACATTTGTGCAAACAACTCCCAAAATTATAATTGCAATGGATGACAGTGATAGTGTAATGGATACTAATAGCCAAAAGACCAAAATACACCAGCTTGTATTTTTTTAGATTCAATGGAAACAAGCATCAATTGAGAACAGATTAACCTAGTAGTCTATTTGTCATAGGTTCTTGAATTCCAAATGCACAAGTGCAAGCATGGTTCTCTATAGGCTTTTGCTATGCATTTTAACTACATTGTTGTTTTGCATCGTGCCTAAAGAACCACTGCAAGTATGGTTTCCAAATAGATTTAAATCAATGGATGTAAGTCAAGAAAGGTTTCCAATTACACTTACTACTTGAACCATGAAGCATCATTGCTTCAAGCTGTAGCAAAAGTGCAGACAGGGACACAAAAGCAAATTTAACAATGACATCATCAAACAAGGATTTATCATGTTAAATTGACTTATTGGCTGTTATCATGTTAAAGCCATGTAAAAATTGATGTTCCAATTCCATGGGGTCATTCTATTTCCATTTGTCCTAGTTCATTTCACTCCATTATCAAGAACCAATAATTAAATGTTTAAACCAGGCACATGCAAACAGAAATGCAAGTAGGGTTTCAACAATGACATCATCTAACAAGCATTTGTTTGCTATTACTATGATTAACTATTGAACTCAATTGACTCATCAGTCAAACAGCTTGATTGATAACTGACCTAACTTTTTTCAAAGCTATCTTGTTAAGCTGATTAGTTAATTTCATTAATGAGTAAAAAATAGAATTGACTTAATTTGCATGAGTGAAGTGTAAGATTGACTTGTTTGCTAATTGACTTTGATTAATGGTTTAGAGACAAATGCAACAAATGAAATTGTCATGACCAAAATGTGAGATGGACTTATTAGCTGCTACGCTACATATACTATGACGCTTCAGTTTTCATGAAATAATAGCGAAAGCAATAGAATAAACAGATGTCTTCAACATAGGCAAAGGGATACAATTAATATGGACAGCTATAGCCTGTTGAATATTTGTAGCACAAGAAACAAAAAAGGAAGATATTGGCAAGGATTTTGCAATTTCGGTTTGCTCCCAGCGATTACATTTGCTTCCCTGTCTATAAAGCCTTTTCAAGAAATTCCTTTTATTGCATATGAATGGCCATGGTTGGTTTAATTGATTTGGTGTACAAAGATTTTTTTTAATTAACTATAATTAACTATTCAAGAAAATTGATCTATCAATGAACTAGTTCCATTGACTAGCCAAGTAACTTGATTCACAGTTAACTTGATCAGCTATCTAGTTGTTTTGCTTGAATGTTTGCAAGAAGATTTTTTTGACAAAGAATTATTTGCATAATTTGCAATCACTACACAACAAGAGCCAACATTTCTTCAAGGAATTCTGTCAAACAGTTTAAATGTTTTTGCCTGTGCTTCTCTATTTTGTATGCATATTCATGATAGCATTACAAACCATTAAATCTGTCAGAAATCTATGTCTTATGATGCTTAGATGAATGTACATACCCTGTTCTAAAGCTCTTTTCCTATTAAAAGCATACAAAATGTTTACAAAGATTGTGTATCTGTGAATGTGAATAAGCAACATTGATTTAACTGATTTGGAGCATAAAGATGACCAAAAATTAGCTATGACTAACCATGGAACACAATTAATTCATCAGCCAATTAGCTTGATTGATCGCTGAATTAACTTGTTTGAAAGCTATCATGTTAAGCCAACTAGCTAATATGCCACATACACTGACATATGAGATTCAAATAAGTCTCATGCACGTAAATCTGCTATCATGTTAAAGCCATGCAAACATTGATGTTCCAATTCCATGGGGTCATTCTATTTCCATTTGTCCAAGTTCATTTCATTCCATTATCAAGAACCAATAATTAAATGTTTAAACCAGGGACATGCAAACAGAAATGCAAGTAGGGTTTCACAGTGCTTTAAGACATTGCTATACTTTGATTATAAATCCATATTTTAAACTACTTTTAGTATTATTTATTCAAGTTTCTTGTTGAAATGTGAAGGTTTCATCTGCGTTTGATAGGAATTATGTAGAAATCCTCGTGTCCATTCTACTTCATGCACGTGAGGCCTATAAAGTCTGTATATTATTGACTACTGCAAAGTGGTTCCATAAAGAAGGCTTTGGAACCAAAATTATGTCAACACGTGCGATAATGAGAGCTTTTGAACTATGAGTGAACAGTGTGTTGCTTTGAGATTTTCTATTGTCATCAAAGTAATAGTAAGCACTACATAATGGTAGAAATCACAATTCATAGGATCCATATACACCCATGCACAAATACATGGTATTCAACACATTAACACGGGCGTGGTTTTCTAGGGCTAGTTTGTTGATTGCCTTTGATTAATAGTTCAAATGTACAAAAGGCTAATTGCAATCATTGCTTTCTTTGAATTCCTATGTACTTAAAGGCTAACTAGCAATTGCCTAATTATTTAGATATGAGACAATACAAGGATCAATGAGGAAATATGAACTTGCCTAAATCATCATGAATGACAGAGCTATTGGGTAAAATGCTACATATACTGTGACATTTAAGCTTCAAAGACTCTCAATGAACAATAAAAGCTTAAAAACTCTCGGTTAACATGTAAAGGGATGAGAAAAATTGATCTACTAACTGAATGGGGTCATTTTACAAATGCAATAGTAATCTGTTATATACACACATACATACATGGCAACATAGATACATGCATCAATATATACATAATTACATGCACACATATATACATGCAAACCTGTATGCATGCATGCATGCATATAAAGACTATAAAGTGCATAAAGAAGCTATATTTCATAGTGGTCTATTGTGTGACCGAACAAGGTATTTTGTAGTAGCAGAGTTGCACGTGGACAGTGAGGGATGAATTGCTTGAGGTCAGAAGAGGTAACTTTTCATTTTTTTTGTCTATTTGATACAAGAAATACAAGTAGGGTTTCACAGTGCTTCAAGGCATTCGTATACTTTGATTATAAATTCATATTTTAGATTACTTTTAGTATTGTTTATTCGAATACTATGTTTCATGGGATTATTAAAGAGTTAATTTGCTTTCTATATGCCTCCATATTTTGCATGTGTGCCTATGAGGACATCCCACGCCTTTGTCAAGCGTACAAATTTATTCCAAGTACGACTATCAGCCAGCTACTAACAACTATAAATGAGTACCCAACTTGGCACAATAGCTGCACTAGTAGTTGGTGCCAAGAAAATGGGTACCCAATTTGCAGTTGACATCAAAGATGGCCACAATGACATAGAGAGAGCACAGGTATTTCAGTCTTCAAAACTTTTCCCTGTTCTTTAAGTGCCAACCTTTTCTCGTTCAACAATGGTCTCTATAACAATTTCCATAACAAAATCTAATTCTCTCATTGAATTGCAGGTGCTATTATGGTCAACATATGAGCAACAATACTTTGCAATCGAAGACCAGTTGCATACAAATAAAACACCTGCAATGCTTTTCAAGAATATTGTGAGGAAAATAGATCAAAAGAACACGTTGCACACATGTCAGTCAACATTCATTTGTAACTTGAATGACAAAAGAAGCTTGGAAAGACTCAACACCCTGCTAAATTAAAGGTAAAAAAGTCATTCATATGTAATCTATTGCTCAAATCACCATCCATACAAACTATGTTTCTAATACGCAGCATTTTCTTGGCTTTACAGGGAACTACAAATACAGAACTACATATTTACATTGTTCACACTTTAACTTTTTCGCCTTTCAATGCTCTTAGACATTTCACTGGTTTTCACATGTTAAAGATATCTTTGGTTTCAAAATACTTTACTGCTATTATACATTTGGACACTTTTATAGGTTACTATGTTAAAGTCTGCTTCAATATGGACATCTGGAAATCTATTTTTTTTTTTGTACCTACGAAAACAGTTGTTGTCTATGCACGTCTGACATATATGTTCAATAATTATTGGCCCCCGATGCATACTGCCATTCAAACTATATAGCTTTAATGTTCCTTTTTGTATTATGTTGTTTTTAGCTTTTCAAGTGTTTGTTCTCTGTTTGTTATGGTTTCAAGAGTTTATGGTCACTGAGTAGAACTTGTTATGGTTGCACACTCCAGACCCATAAACAAGTTACTTGAGGCAATAAATAGTTATTATGCATGTATACATTTAAGCTTTTACGTATACCTGCATGCAATTGCTTGTACATGTGTGCATGCATTTATGGATATCCCACTCTAGCCTTGTAGCAATTTATTCTGTTCTATGGATATCGCATATAGGAACAGGAATTACCTCTTTTACTGTGAACAACTGTTGTTTTCATAAATGCCAAGTCGAGCTTATATGTTTCAAGCTACATACATACTCAAACTTAAAACTATTTATTTATGATAATGGAAAAGAGAGTTTGCACCATAGGTTTACTTAAATGTTGTGGTGACTGTCCTGCTATTGGTTCAATGTTCATGATCTTCATCAACTCAAAAGTTCTTGCTTGTTTACCATGAAATATAGATTTTACTGACTAGAGATGCATTGTGATTACTTTGAGCATTTCATTTTTTGTTATTCTGCACATCCGTGTAGTCACAAGAGATGTTGTTGCTGTAGAGTCAAGACCTGGAACCAAGCTACTTGATACATGTATCCATAGATACATGGACATGGACATCTATCATGGTATCCATAGATGTGTAGATACATGTGTCTATGGATGGATGTATTCATAGATACATTGACACATATATGGATAGATGCCTGTATACAGTTGCACATAGAAACACAAATACATATGCACAAATACATGGTATTCAACACATGAACACGGGCATGGTTTTGTAGGGCTAGTTTGTTGATTGCCTTTGATTAATAGTTCAAATGTACATAAGGCTAATTGCAATCATTTATTTCTTTGAATTGCTATGTACTTAAAGGCTAAGTAGCAATTGCCTAATTATTTAGCTATGAGACAATACAAGGATCAATGAGGAAATATGAACTTGCCTAAATCATCATGAATGATAGAGCTATTGGGTAAAATGCTACATATACTGTGACATTTAAGCTTCAAAGACTGTCAATGAACAATAAAAGCTTCAAAACTCTTAGTTAACATGTAAAGGGCTGAGGAAAATTGATCTGTTAACTAAATGGGGTCATTTTACTTCAATTATCTAGTACTTATTCTTAATTGTTTAATGCAATCACATGCAACTAAAATTCAGAACAATTAGCATCTATACACATCCATGCATACACACATGCTCTCTAACATATTGATATGCATATGGTTATCTATCAGCACAATCCTTGAACATTCTCTAGGTACGAGTACTAGTCTATTAATTAACATTGATTACTGGATAAAATGTATTCATAAACACATAGCTGCACACATGCCTCAATGGATAGATACATAGACACATGCGTGGACGCACACATATATACACGTACACATACATACATGATCACACAGTTACATCTATATATGTATTCATGTATCCATGAATGCACATATCAAAAAGCCACTCCCATGGGCTCCAAAAAACAGATAAATTCCAATTTACCAATATGAAATATAACTCACGAAATTCAATTCATATATCTCTAAAAGCAATATGCACAACAGCCACAATATAACTGGATGGCTAGCCAGCCCCATCCAAAAAAACACATTTAAAGCAAATGCAATAGTAATCTGTTATAAACACACATACATACATGGCAACATAGATACATGCATTCATATATACATAATTACATGCACACATATATACATGCAAACCTATATGCATGCATGCATACAAAGACTATAAATTGCATAAAGAAACTATATTTCATAGTGGTCTATTGTGTGGCCGAACAAGGTATTCTGTAGTTACAGAGTTGCACGCTGGACAGCGAGAGACGGATTGCTTGAGGTCAGAAGAGGTAACTTTTCATTTTTTTTGTCTATTTGATACAAGAAATGCAAGCAGGGTTTCATAGTGCTTTAAGGCATTCGTATATTTTGATTATAAATTCGTATTTTAGACTACTCTTTAGTATTGCTTATTTGAATACTATGTTTCATGGGATTATTAAAGAGTTAACTTGCTTTCTATATGCCTCCATATTTTGCATGTGTGCCTATGAGGACAATAACCACAATACTTGACAATATTCCTCTATCCTTTATGACAGCTCATTGGTTCCAAAGCTCTCTTTATAGGACAACTGTACATTGCCCACAAGACTCAGATGAATGAGCAAGAACTTTTTAGTAGATAAAGGTCATGAACGTTGAACTAATAGTATGATAGTCACCACAACATTGAAGTAAACCTATGCTCAACACTTTCTTTTCCATTATCAATTGTATTCCCAATTTCATCCATGAAGAATATCCTCAAAGATATAGGATTCATGGATGCACAGGTTGACAAAGTTCTTCATGGATGAAATTGGGAATAAAATTGATAATGGAAAAGAGAGTCTGCACCATAGGTTTACTTAAATGTTGTGGTGACTGTCCTACTATTGGTTCAATGTTCATGACCTTCATCAACTCAAAAGTTCTTGCTTGTTTACCATGCAATATAGATTTTACTGACTAGAGATGCATCGTGATTACTTTAAGTGTTTCATTATTTGTTATTCTGCAGATCTATGTCGTCACAGGAGATGTTGTTGCTGTAGAGTCAAGACCTGGAATTGAGCTACTCGTTACATGTATCCATAGATACATGGATGTGGACATCTATCATGGTATCCATAGATGCGTAAATACATGTATCTATGGATAGATGTATTCATAGATACATTAACACATATATGGATAGATGCCTGTATACATTTGCACATAGAAACACATATACATATATGCGTAGATGCATCTGTAAGTAGAAGAATACATAGAAACATAGTTGCATGGATAGATAGATAGATGCATAACTCGATACATAAATGCTTAAATATACACGTATGGAAATATCCATGGACTGCATATGAAGTTCCATAGATACATATATCCATGGCTGCATGAGCACATAGATACATGCATTGCAGTGCACATGGATACATGTATACGTGTATCTCCAGGCAAGATGCATGATTGCATGTGAGCCTTGTAAAGATTGTATATTTTTTATCACTGCAAAGTGGTTTGATAGAGAGAGGTTTGGAACCAAAATTATGTGAACATGTGCAATAATGCCAGTTTTTTAATTAGTAGGAGTTTCTTTTCCAAGTGTGAATATTTGTGGGAGTAAGGAGGGTAGGGCTGGTTGAGGAAATATGGTGTACTGGCTGACTATCTCTGTAATATGTTGTTGGAAGGGTAGGTGGTTCCTGGCTAATATTTGATGGGTTATGGCATGGAGCCTAAAGAGACTATGGGGGCTCCTCAGCTAGGTGTAATAGGGCTGGGTGGCCATAGCATGTCTAGAGTTATTCGTGCCCCCATAGCAGAAGGAAAAATGCATTTGCTTCAAAGTTTCTAAAGCAATTTCAACAAATTGTCTAGCCATTGTCCAAAATATGTTTTTATATCAGCATAGTCCTTGAACCTTCTGTACGTCTAACTGCTATTTTGCTAATTGACTTTGATTGAAAGGTCAAAATGTGAAATGTGGCCAAGGATAATTATACTTATTTATATCTTTTAATTGTTATATATTCAAAGACTAATTAGCAATCCAAACAGCCCGCCTCTAGTCAGATGCTATTAAATGCATTATTTTTGCATAAATGAATTATGCATATAGGAATGCATGTATATATGTGTGCATGTAATTATGTATATATGTGTGTATGTATCTATGTTACCATGTATGTATGTGTGTATATAACAGATTACTATTGCATCTGCTTTAAATGCTTGTGTGCAGCTATGTGTCTATGTATACATTTTACCCAGCCCTTTACATGTTAACCGAGAGTTTGAAAGCTTTTCTTGTTCACTGGTAACTGGTTTGGCATTGAACAACAGGTAGAACTTGTTAGGAAATGTGGTTTCATAGGCATTATGTACAAACCCTTTTGTCCATTCTACAGAGCTCTCCCATAGTGAGAGCTTTGGAGCCAATGTGCTTTGGACTTGTCACATAGTAAGAGCTTCGGACGAATGTAAGGACAATGTGTTCATAATGCTTTGGAAACTGTCAAGAAAACCGAATTTAAAGAAGCGAACCCAAACTCACAATTGCTTTGAGCTTTTTGACTATCAGCAAAGCATGAAGGATAGAGGAATTTTACTGTTATCAGATGTCATGGTTATTTTTCCTCCTAGGCACACATGCAAAATATGGAGGCATAGACAACACAAGTGAACTGTTTGACAAAATTTCTGGGTGAAATGTGGTTCCCTGGAATGCAATGAATATCTAGTCTACGCACCTTGATATTCACATGTTACCTTTGTCATTTTTATCTAGTGTCTAGTTCTCACTCACTCTTCTATCATCTCATATCTAATTAATTAGGTAACAGTTAATTAGTGTTTAAATACATAACATTTAAAAGGAAGCAATAGTTATAATTATCCTTGTGCACATTACACCTATAACTCAAAGCCAATTAACAAAACAACAATAGAAAGCTATGTCCATGTTAATATGGTAGACACTATGTATTTGTGCATAATTCTATAAGGATACCATGTGTTATGATTTCTGCTTCAATCAAATTTGATGATACAGTTAATAGTTACTGCTAGACAGTCAAATGAAATTAACTTAGGTAAATGGAAATAGAATGACCCCATCCAATTGCAAAATGAACATTTTTGTGGCTTTTACATGATAGTAGGCTTACAGCCACGAGACTCCTTTGAAGCTTAAATGTCACAGTATATGTAACAGAATTTAAATGCTTACTCGCATTCTTTTGTCTATCTCTGTGCAAATGAAAATTTGCATTCTGCTATAATAAATTCTCTAGTGCATTAGGTACTTTAAAGCACAATTTTTTGGATATTGCTCATGTTCCAGGTTTGATTCTTTTTGGGGGTTATAACTACCTACTATTGCACTAGTTTCCCATTTTTTGTTCTAGAAATGAATGAAAATATAAACAAATAATCATATACAATAGTTTTTCTTTGACAAATTTTGTTAAATAGTTTACCTGTTTTCTATATGCTCCCATTGTTTGCATTTATGCCTACGAGGACAATAACGTAGGTTTAAATTATAAAATGCAATCAGCCACCCAAAAAATTGATTGGATAGTTATTGCATTTTTGAGATTATGCCACTCCAACGAAGTTCTACTTTTGAACCCCAACTGCTTAATTTTTATGAACCATATAGCATATGCTACTAACAATACCCATTTGTGAAGATTGTCCTTGTAACTAAAAGCAACGATATGATTACAAGTACAATCAATACAGTGAGAATCTTGAATTAACCTTTTTCTCTATCTACTATATGCAATTGTAAACAAAGGAGAAGGTTCATTCTAGAAACTCACCTAGAATTGCTTGCTTGAAGAATTTGCCACAGCTGGACCGCTACACGACCTCTTTTCTTCCAACCAAAAGCATTGCACCATGTAAAAAGCTTTGATTAGAAAACAAAAACCATGTGTTTGTTTTTCTAAACGAATAGCAATATATGGCAACATTGTAATTTGGATTCTATAACATTTTTGACATAGTTTTTTATAACCCCAAGATACAAAAACAGTAACGACGACATCTGGTAGAATTTTTATGCTTGCTGGCAGGGAAAAGGTTTCTATTGCATTCTTTATGCTACCATTGTTTGCATTTATGCCTACGAGGACAACAACCACGACTTTTAACAGAATCCTTCTATCCTTTATGCTTTCATGACAACGAAAAAGCTCAAAGCAACACACAGTCGACTCATTGTTGAAAAGCTCTCATTATCGCACACGTTGACATAATTTTGGTTCCAAAGCCCTCTTTATGGGATCGCTTTGCAGCAATCAAAAAAATACAAACTCTACAAGGCTCACATGCATGAAGTAAAATGAACAAGAGGATTTATGCCTACGAGGACAACAACCACGACTTTTAACAAAACCCCTCTATCCTTTATGCTTTGATGACAACGGAAAATCTCAAAGCAACACACTGTCGACTCATTGGTCGAAAGCTCTCATTATCGCACACGTTGACATAATTTTGGTTCGAAAGCCTTCTTTATGGGACTAGTTTGCAGTAATAAAAAATATACAAACTTTACAGGGCTTACATGCATGAAGTAAAATGGACAAGAGGATTTCTACATAATTCCTATCAAACGCAGATGAAACCTTCGCATTTCAACAAGATATTCGAATAAACAATACTAAAAATAGTTTAAAATACGAATTTATAATCAAAGTATACCAATGCCTTAAAGCACTATGAAACCCTACTTGCATTTCTCGTATCAAATAGACAAAAGAAAACGAAAAGTTACCTCTTCTGACCTCAAGCAATTCGTCTCTTACTGTACAACATGCAACTCTGCAACTACAAAATACCTTGCTCGGCCACACAATAGACCACTATGAAATATAGCTTCTTTATGCACTTTAATGTAACCAAACTCTAAAAATTACCAAATTATCACCTCAAATAACTCGTTTCTGGGTCTAGACTCTGCAACTATAACATCTCTTGCTCAGTCGCTAAAACTCTCCTTCAGAACAGGCGCTCACAGAAGACAAAAACAACACACGCAAAGTAACAGAAATGCATACAAACTAACTTAACTCTATATTAAATGACCAAAGTACCCTGGCCACGCGTGGCCTCCAAGCCATTCTAGCGCCTTCACCTCGAGCTAGATGCCATTCAATGCATTTAATTTGTATTAATGCATTACGTACCTCTAGCCGCCAACTTTTAAACTATGGCTTTGCTTAAATTTATTCAATCAATTTATGCGTTCGCATTTTCTCGAATATTTAAAACAGAATTGATTTATGAAGCTACTCGGACGAATAGAAAAATAGATAAATGCTAATTTTCCAATATATAAAGTAGCTCTCCAAATTCAAACTATACAAAAAAATAAGTAATATGTTAAATGGCGAAATGTGATTGGTCAATGCCGCCGGTTAAATGCATTTCGGGCGAATGCATAAATATACCTACTGCCGCAGGAACTAAAAATATTATATTTTTAATAACTTTATACAATCAATATAAATAAAACTATTTCTGTATATAAAAAAAAAAAAATCGATTTTCACTTTTTTAATCAATACAAGCTTTTAAAAACCCTAAACCTAAACGTGAAACCTCTTACTCTTGTTTCCGGTTTTATTTTCCACTGATATTTTCATTTTTATAGTTTTTGCTATTGTGTTTTTAAGATTGGATCACGGTATGCCCTGTTGCAATTTCTGTATATGATTTTTTCTTTGCAGCAATTGACTCTTCTGATTCAATGAATGGAAACGTGAATAAAGTTTACAACATAAATCCCGCTTCCCAGCAAATGTCTTCTTCTTCCGAGGATTCTTCTTCTGCCACTATCGAATCATCATCCGATTCAGGCAATACTGAGAAAATCTCTACTCCACCGTCAATCAAACAACAGAAAAAAAGCCCGCCCCCAAAAAATAAAAACAATACATCAACCCCATCAAAACGCTCTTCTTCAATCAAGCGCCCCAGAGAGCCCCAAGAAAAACAGGGGACCAACCCTTCGTCCAAGAAATCGAAGAAACCTGCGCAGGAAGATAATAAGGGGAAAGCGACGGCGGTTCCAGAAGCTGAAAAATCTGCAAAAAAGAACGGTCCGATATGGAATGCTAAAGATGAGGCTGCGTTTCTAAAGAGGCTTGTGGCGTGCTGCGAAAAAAGTAAGGGTTTGCCCAAAAATATGAGTGTTTTTTATGAGACTGTTAAGAATGATTTGGATGGTGATTATAGTCACGATAAGCTGTATAATAAGTTCAGGGGTCTTAAGGCGAAGTTTGGTGGGGTTAGGGATAAGATTAAGGATAAAGGTTTTGTTGGGTTTAAGAATGCGCATGAAGAGACTGTGTATAGATTGTCTAAGGAAGTTTGGGGAAATAGGGAAGATGAGGAGGAGGTTGGTAGT
>VDFB02094466.1:0-21811 GCA_007258455.2 Sequoia sempervirens
GTCGAGACATACTAGATTGTACCAAGCTGTACAACATGTTTCTTAGACTATTTTACACAAAAAATTGCAATTAGAACGTGGAAAAATTAAGTTCTTTTTCATTCCAACTTTCTCCAACCTTTGTGCTCAAGATTACATTTCATATTTATCCCATCACAACCATTTCCAATTGTAAAACCAACCACTAACTCCTTGGTTAACCATAATGACAACTTTTACAAGTTTTTTGACAAGAATGACAACATTTTGTAACTTTTACAACTTTTGACTAGAATGACAACATTTTGCAACTTTACAACTTTGACTACATGACCCCAAAATTGTCTTAAATGACCTTCTTGAAGCCCAAAAAAACCAAAATAATTTTTTGAACATGACAATAGAATTGCAACAAGGTGCATGGATACCCTTGCATCCTTACTCCCCAGGAGAGAAAAATCCAAGAGTTCTACTTGAATGGAGGTTCTAACAGGTATAGCAAAAGCAGCAGTAAATGCCCATCGGTGTCCACATTGCATGTCAATGGAAGACCCACTTCCCTTTCGACCAAATATTGGAGATATTCCTTGTTCCTTATCTTCTTAGGTTCCTTGGTGTCAATGATACATTCCAACTCATATGTCTGCTAGGTAGAAGATCTTGTACCCATTCCTCATCTAAGGTGATTTAGACCTACTCCATCATCTACAAAATCCCCTTTGATAGGGGTACAAATTATAAACATTGAATATAGGAGAAATGCCAACACCCTTGGGTACTCAATTTCATATGCATTGTTTGTAAATTTATGCACAATCTTGCAAGGCCCTATCTTTTTCATCTACAACTTGGAGTATTGAACCTTTGGAAATCTCTTTTTGCTAAGATGGGTTAAAACCAAATCCCCAAATTTAAAATAAATGTCTCTTCTCTTCATATCTACCCTTTGCTTATACTTGTCAACACTATGTTGAAGTTTCTCCCTAACTTTTTGATGGATCTCCTGCATTGCAACAGCAAATTGCTCTCCTTTAGCACTTGGTCTTTCCATTCCACTAATATCTCTCAGCTCAAATACCCTTAGATAGGTTGCAAACCATAAACTACTTGAAAAGGACTCTTCCCAATACTCTTGATCATGGAATCATTGTAGGAAAACTCTTTCTGAGGTAGGACAAGATCCCATTGAGTAGAATTTTCCTTAAAGAGGCATCTCAAGAGGTTTACCAAGCTTCTATTAACCACATCAGTCTGCCCATCAGTTTGAGGATGGTAGGCAGAATTGAAACTGAGGTTGGTGCCAAGTTTCCTCCACAAAGTCCTCAAAAAATGCCCAATGAATTTACTATCCAGGCTATCTCAAACTATACTCCTACAATATATGATGCATCATTGGTTCTTTTACAAGGGACGAAATGAGCCATTTTCTAGAATTGGACAACCACAACATAGACTAAGTCAAACCCCCTTTCTGTTCTTGGTAGCCACATGACAAAATCCATACTAATAGACTCCCAAAGCCTATGAGGAATAGGAAGAGGCTGATACAACCCTGCATTGGTGCTACTTCCCTTTGCTCTTTGAAAAATGGTTTATTTCTCAACAAACTTCCTTACATCAGTCTCCATTTTAGGCCAAAAATAGTGTCTTCTTAACTGCTCCAATGTCTTATCAAGGCCAAAATGGCATGCTAAACTACCATAGTGCTTTTCCTTTATTAAAATATCTCACATTGAACACTTAGGTACAGAAAGTTGTGCCACTTTGAATAAAAAATCATCTTGAATCATAAAATCAAGTCATTTATCATTGGTGTTGCTATGAGGTTACATACAAAACTCATATATCTCCTTGAAATCTATATCATCAGCATACATACCTTTTAATGCTTCAACTCCCACACTTTGCAATTAAATCTCCTACACCATTAGTGCTCTCCTACTTAAAGCATCAACTACTTTATTGGACTATCCCTTCTTATGCTTAATAGTGAAAGTGAAACCTTGCAAGTATTCTACCCACTTGACATGCCTATGACTAAGTTTCTCTTGAGTTTTTAGGAATTGAAGAGCATGGTTATTAGTATAGACTATAAACTCCTTTGGAAGAAGCTAATGCCTCCATTTTTTCAAAGACTAAACCATAACATATATTTATAGATCATAAGAAGAGTATTTCATTTTAGCCTCATTTAGTTTCTCACTAAAGAAAGAAATAGGTATTTTATCTTGACTCAACTTTGCACCTATAGCATAGCCACTAGCATCACACTCAATTGAAAAGACCTTATTAAAATCTGGTAAAGCCAATATAAGTTGCGCTGCTACCATTTTCTTCAAATACTGAAAGCTCTTTTTAGCCTCCTCAGTCCAAACAAACTTTCTTTTCTTATCCCTCTTTATGGTGTCTATTATGGGTGCACATACATGATTGAAACTCTTAATGAATTTCCTATAAAAGCTTGCTAATCCATGAAAACTCCTTACCTTAGCAACTAACTTAGGTGGAGGCCAATTCAAGATTACTTCAACTTTGCTGGGATCCATTTTTCAATGTTCCCTTTGTGATCACAAACCCAAGATATAGTAGCTGCGTCTTTAGAAACTCACACTTTTTTAGATTAATCATTAGTTTCTCTTCATTCAATTTTATTAATACCAATCCAAATGATGTAAGTTATCTTCTTTACTAGAATTAAAAACTGAAATGTCATCAAGATAAACCACTATAAAATTACCAATAAAATGCTTGATAACTTCATTCATTAGTCTCATGAAAGTGTTGGGGGCATTGGAGAGACCAAAAGGCATTACAAGCCATTCATAGAGCCCTTCATTTTTTTTAAATGATGTCTTCCATTCATCACCTTGCTTGATTATGATTTGATGATACCCACTCTTAAGGTCTATCTTGGAAAAGAAACTTGCTCCACTTAGGCAATCCATCAAATCTTCAATCCTTGGAATTGATAACCTATTCCTGATTGTGATCTTATTTATGGCTCTAGAATTAGTGCACATCCTCCATTTTCCTCCCTTCTTAGGTGCTAGGATAGTGAGAACCATGCAAGGACTAAGGCTTTCTCTTATTAGCCCTTTATCAAGCAACTCCTACACTTTCTTCTTGATCTCCTCATTCTATTGTGGTTTCATTTTTTATGCTGCTTTATTAGGAAAACTAGCCCCTGTTATGAAATCAATGTGGCGACTTATATCCCTAATTGGAGGCAATGAGTTTTGGATCTCATCTACCACTATATCAGTATGTTTCTTGAGAAAATATTTGATCTCCAAAGGCAACTCATCCATCTTAACTACTGTCACAATAGTCCTAGGTCTGGTTATGATTGCAAAGACCATTTCCTCCTCTTTCATCGTTTTAATGAACTCTTTATCTCCTACCAACATCACACTAGATCCCACTTGTTGTTCTTGGCCTTCCTCTTTCAAAGGTGTTAGAGTATAGGAGACCCCATCTTTCTCTATGAAATAAGTTTTTTTCCTACCATCATGGATTTCCTTCCTATCATATTTCCATGGTCTACCAAGCAACATATGGCAAACATCCATGGGAATGATGTCGCACAAAACTTTGTCCTTATATCTCCCTATTTGGAATTCTACCCAACTTTTCTCATTTACTAACACTGGTTTCCCTTAATTTAGCCATGAGAACTTATATGGAGTGGCATGGGGTAATCTTTTCATTTTTAAATTTTCTACCATTTCCATAGAAACTAAGTTATCAATACTACTAGAATCAATGACAACCTGACAACATTTACCTTGGCATTTGCAAGTGGTTCTGAAGAGTGACTTTCTTTGGGGTGGTTCCTTTTCCATGGGAACTTTGATCAAGGTTCTCCTCATCAACAAATACTCTCCAACTTCTAGTTCTTCAATTTGTGCTGAAGAATTTACACTTTCAGCATCTCCACCTTGTGCTACTTGATTTCTCCTTTCACTCCTAAAAGAAGTATATGGTTGTTCTTCAATGCATTTCCACACTTGATGGCTTGAAAATTTATTACATTTATAACATTTATAAAATTTTCCAATGAATCCACTTGATCCTCCTCTACTCCCAAATCGGCCCCTAAAATTTTATCTTCTTCCCCTAAAACTACCCCTTGAATCTGAGGTTTGTTCTTGAGAATTACTTATCTCTCCTTGAGACCTTTGGTACTTTCCTCTCCCAAAAAATGATCCTCTTCCTCTAAAATTCCTTCCCCTACCTCTACTTTACTTCTCTTTTCTTCTTTTCAACTTTTCTCCAGCCTTCATGGCTAGTTGGTAGCATTCTTCTACCATTCTAGGGCTTGTGAGACTTAGTTCATCTTGTAGGCTATATTTCAGTCCATTCAAGTACCTTGCAACCTTATCAACATCCTCTTCCATATGGCCTGGTCTAATACTTAGTTTTTAGAATTATTCTGTGTATTCCTTTACATCCATGTCTTTTTGTTTCAAATTTTGTAGTTTCCTATACAATTGAGTGGCATAATCACTAGGTAGGCATAATCACTAGGTAGAAATTTACCTTTCAACTTTGTAACCATTATGTCCCAAGAGGTGATCTTTGCTTTTCATTTCTTCTCTCTTCTTGCACATAGTCCTACCAAAGGGATGAATGGCCTTTCAATTTTATTCTAGCCAACTTCACCTAGTGTTCCTTAGGCACATCTTCAAATTCAAAATATTTGTCTAATTCTCCTATCCAATCAAGAAGTTCCTCACTATTCAGGCTACCTAAATACACCAGGAGTTCCATCTTCAATTTGGAACCTTCACCTCTGACTACTTTTAACAATCTCTCCATCCTTAACTCTTCAACATCTCTTTCTTCATGGGGTTCTTCTTGTGGTGGATTGTTTTCATCCATCTCTTCTTCCTGATCACTCAAATCTCCTATGACCACACCTCTTCTCTGATTTGTCTCAACTGTTGTAAGCCTTGCATCAATACTTACTCTCATTTCTCTCATCTCTTGGGAAATTTTGTCCCCCATCTCTTTGGCTAACCTTTCCATTGCTCTTTCAACAACATTCAACCTTGGAGGCATCTTTGCTTATCTTCAATTCACTGAACTATTTTTTTTCTTTATTGGCTCTAATACCAATATGATGCAGAGGAAGGACTCACACTTTACAACCTAGACACTTTTCAAACAGGGTTTCAATCCAAATGATGCAAATGTGCATTCTTGCTCATTCTTAGTAATTTTCTCCTAAAGCCTATTGGCACCCAACAAGAGGCAACCAACATGAAACATGGGAAACTTGGTTTGTGTAGGCTTGTTTCAACACATTCTAAGGGTTTCAAAACATACATAGCCCCAACCAAGTAATTGACAAAGTGAAACATTCAAATTAGGACTTATTGCCACTAGGTGCATTGGACCATAACATCAACCAAAGGGAAGAAAAACTTGTCAAATCAACTCTAGGATTTTTTAGACCTAATTCAACATACTCCAATGTCTTACCATCCATCCAAGAACATACTGTTGGAAAATGTGCCTCAATCTTATTGGTGTGAAACTCCTGAAAGAGTAAAGTCGGTGAGACCCTCTGGAAGTATTACCAACTAGCAGCTGTGTTCTAATCATTTGAAATGTTGGGGTCACCGAGACGTTGTTTCTGTCTTGCCGACGGGAGTCATCGGCAAGACATTCTGATTGCTGTGAGTTTCCCATCTCTCTCCACCCGGGTAGATCTCTTGCCGACGGTTTGGTTCCTAATGGTTATCGGGGAGACTTGTGGTGACTGAAGTCATTGGGGAGAGGCATGAACACTCGGAATGACTCATCTCGACAGAGTATGTCTCGTCGAGGTTTTACACTATGGCGACGGATGTCATTGGGGAGACGGTATGAAATTCAGAGTGACTCATTCCGATAGTGCTAGTCTCGGCGATAGGTTGGCTCCTAGTGATTGTCGGGAAGACTCTTGGCTAGCGAGTTTTCATTTGGTAAGAACTCTTGCCGATGGATGTGGTCTCGCCGACAGGTTGGTGCATTCAATATGACCTCTTGGTGATAGCGTTCCTCTCGCCGATGAGTATGAACATCGGTGTGAAGTCTTAGCGATATTGTTTGTCTCGCCGACGAGTATGTTTTCGGTATGAGC
Organism: Sequoia sempervirens; assembly: GCA_007258455.2. Classification (NCBI taxonomy): domain Eukaryota; kingdom Viridiplantae; phylum Streptophyta; class Pinopsida; order Cupressales; family Cupressaceae; genus Sequoia; species Sequoia sempervirens. Next base: position 6,107 of record VDFB02094466.1, read on the forward strand.
TCTTGCCGATAGCACTTGTCTCGCCGATAGATCTGCACAAGATGGTTTTGTGTTTGGTATGACGTCTCACCGATAGATCTACACAAGATGGTTTTGTGTTCGGTATGACCTCTCGCCAATAGCAATGGTCTGGCCGATGGTTCTATAGTGGATATCGATATGATGTCTTAGTGATAGAGTGAGTCTAGGCAACAGGTTTGAACTCGATATGACTCTTTCCGATGGTGGTGACTCTGGGCGATAACGACAGTTGAGCTTTGTGGCATCGGGGAGACACGGCCTAGTGTCTCACCGACATGCGATACTATTTGAACTCCTTGACCGAATGTCAATTCTACGTGGTTTGTTTTTGACCAATCAGAGAAGCAGAATGTGAACCGCTAGCAGTTGGACTGTTGCGGTCATTCCTATGAGGAAAGATCAACGGACCATGAACCAACATGGATACTATGTCGAAGATGATGATGCCGGTTAATGGGCGATTCGATGTGTGATCAATGTGTATGAATTCCAATTGAGAGCATTGTAGTAGGATGTTCTATACAAAGGTTGATCAAAGGAAATTATCTTCTTTGTAAATTGACGCTTCGAAGGAAAAATTGAATTCTGTTTTCTTGTTACTATCCTTGTATACAAAGGAAACTTTTCTTGGTGGGTTTTCTCTGGCAGGTTTTCCCACAATCCCGGTATTCATTATTATATTCATTTCTCTATTATTCCATCCTTTCAAATTAATATCCTCTGGCGAATGGGTACCATTACCCAAAGAATAGAATCTGCTTTACATTCTTCTACGAGGTTTTGATATTAGGAGAGTTTATTCCTAAGCTTTCCTTACATACAACCTAGATTTGGCGTTCAATGTGGACCAGTTTTATGATGGTTACAGAGCCAATTTGAGACTAGGAAAGAACTTCATCAAGGAAAACTAAGAACTAATCTATCTTCAACCATGGAAACATTAGAAATAGTTTCCACCAAGTCATAGTTTTATAGATTAGAGAAACTCTTCCTTCTGCTCCTATAAACCCTGGTAGGTTTAACTTGTGGATAAAAATGGATATCTCCAGAAAAACTCAATACAGAAACTTCTCCTCAAACCAAAAGCATCAGAAAGGTAGAAATATTCCACACCTAATCCAATTGGTTTCCAGGCCGTATCAACCTATACCAGGCTATACAATTCAATTCATAGTCTGATTACACAAGAAAACATAAGCAAAACGTGGAAAAATGATGTTCTTATTCTAGATGTTCTCCAACCTTTGTGCTCAAGATTACATTGCATAGTCATCCCATCACAACCATTTCCAACTGCAAAACTGACCACTAACTCCTTGGTTCACCATAATGACAACTTTTACAAGTTTTTTGACAATAATGACAACATTTTGCAACATTTACAACTTTTGACAATATTGCACCAAAACATCCAAAAATGATCCTAAAGGATCCCAAATGGTCTTACATGACCTTATTAACCCAAAACCAATCAAAACTCAAAGTTTAGCAACATGACAACAAAGTGCAATAATGGTGCATCAAAGGATGCCCCTGCACCATTTCATGAGAGGTTTGAAGCCATGAGAGACCTTCAAGTGGCAACTTGAAATTGGTGCACAAAAGGAGCTCTGTGATTTAAGTAGATTGGATGGTGAATATCTTCTTGGAAAAGTATGGATGGTAGGGCTTAGAAATTACCTTTTTAGAAGGCCAAAAAAACATTTCTTAGATTAATGTGAATGTATAGGATCTTCTTGGTCAAATGGATGGACAAGTGGAAAGCATGGGTTGTGTACATGTATGACATGTGTAAGATTTGACTTGGCTTAAAGTTGTTGAGGAATGTACAAGTGGATTTATTAGTTAAATAAATGATTTTAGCTAACTAATGGCTTAAGGGGAAAAGGAAAATTAAATAAATGGTTGTATTTATTTAATTTTTTAGAAGATTAAGATATGAAGGGTGAAGTTAATTAAATAAATAAATTTATTTAATTAAATTTAGAATATAGGGGAAAAAGTTGAAAGGATTAATTAATTAAATGAATAATTAGAATTTATTTAACTAATTCTAGGAATATGATTGGATTGGATAATTAAATAATTAGTTTAATTTAATTAACACTAGAAAGGAATTGAATGGAATAAAATAAACATGGTTTAGGATGTAGATGAATTGAGATGTATATTTTTTTTCCTCTTTGAGATTGTGTTGTGACTAGATGAAGCAATGTCGTTTCAAAGAAGAATAAATTATAGTGGTATTGAAAGTCAAGACTAGTGGAAGGATACCCCAATATTTGGAAGTAGAGGAAGGAGGTAGATATTCCCTTGTGAGAGTATAGGTGGGTTTGAAGAACAAAAGTATGCTCTCAAAATGGAAGAAGTGATTAGAGGATAACAAATAGAAGTGGATGAAAACATGAGAATATTAGTTGAGAGGTGGAGTAGAGGGAGATGTAAATCGATGGGAGGAGGATAGGCATGTTTAATCAATTGAATAACCTTTTATTTGTTGTATCACTTGATTTTATGTACCAAGTTATAAGGATGAGGGAAATGATGTACCAAATATGGAAAGGAAAAACTTGAAAAAAAAATACAAATAAGCATATGATGTATGGCATTGTGATATGAAAGTTCATGATGTCATTATGGTCATATGGTATGAGGACTATGATAGGTGAAAGCATAATGCTAATACACATAAGTAAGAAAGAAATCATGTATAAATGATACAAATACAACCAATATTTTTTCCCTATTTGAGTTGAAAGCTAATTATTTGAATGATGATGATGATGATTATAGTGTTGTTAATATGGGAATGATGTGTCTTGAGAAAAATATGAGGATTGAGAATGATATTTCCCAATGATGATGATTTTATTAAAATGGATCAAGGTTTATAGCAAGGTTGGGGATAAACTTGAGAGGTGCTTTGTTATGATGCACTAGAATTCTTGGCATAATTGGTGTTGATTAGAATCACTTGCATTTGGATGGTCTACTTTTGGATTGTGGTGGATTTGTAGCATTCAATCGAGGGGTTCAAGATGGGATCTCTAAGGACTATATCATAGAGGAGGATATCAAGGTGGATAGCAATGGTGGAGATTTTCATTTGCTAGGGGAGTTATGTTAGGTGGCAAGGTATGGTACATATGTTGCATGGATTGAGGAAGTTGGTTTGATGGCTCAAGGTAACGAAGATTCAAAGAATGGAGTGCTCAAGGATGGTTGTAGAAAAATTAAGGCTTTTATTTTCAAATAATTTCTTAATAATAATGTCTCTATCCTTATTGAGGGTGAAAGAAGGAAAGTGGAATGGACTAGTACAATGAGATAGATATATGCATATGAATGGGTACGCATGCTATATAGTGTAGTGTAGAAAATGGTACTCCTTTATGTTTTCACACTATGTTTGTATCCCTTTAAACAATTCAACTTAATTAAGCTTCTAATTGCCTAAATTAGCCGTTCTGACCTTATTCTTCTCTCTACGCTGCAGAAATCAGCATTCAAACAATTTAACTAACGATGAATTTAAAACACCCTTAGAGTGTTTTGTCCCAGTTTGGGTCCCTGGGAAGCATTTTCCTAGGGCCAGATGGGTCCTCCTTAGTGCAAGTTAATTTTTAATGTTTTGGTGGGATTTTAATGGATTCATTCAGAGTTTCAAGTAATAGAACTTGTTGGAATCTATTTTTTGGGAAATTAGATGGCATATAAATACATAGTTATTTTATCAATTCAAGCTTAACAGCAATCAAGGATCATGAGAAAAAGATTGTCATTGAAGAAAATTTATGGATTATCCTACAGTAGCAATCAGATCATATCAAGTAATAAGATTCATTTGTGTTCATCTATTATGTTTTAGGAGCTAACATTTATAGTCTTGGGGTTTTAAACATTCAGAATATCCGAACTGAAGCAATCTATTCAGAAGCCAATTCAAAGGAAAGGAGTCAATCTTAGGATATGTATTGAACTTTGGTCTATAAGGAAATTAATGGTTTGGGTGAAGTTGACATAGCATTTTCGTTGTAAATCCATTTATCATTCTATTTCATCATTAGTTAATTACCAAATCATGATTTATTGAGCCCCTATTCTTAAAAACAAACATTTTTCCTCTCTTAAATTGCAGTAGAGATTGAAAAGAATCTACCCAAAACAACTTCTAGTTTTTAAGTTGTCATCAGAGATTTGTCAGAGCCATGAAAATGTTCCACTTTTAATGGAATCGGAAGAATCTAGATTCAGATCTGAAAATTATAAAACCAATTTTGGATTATACAGGACCAATTCTCCTAAGTGAACTTTTAATCTATTAGTCGTTCAAAATATTACACTGGAGGACCCCGGTGCCTAATTTTTCCTTCTCAAAGTTACCATTTCTATTTGTGCTATCATAATACTCTACAATTCAAGTTTTAGGTCACATAATTGATTTTATTAAGGAATTTATCTTTATCTCCCAAAAGTGCATTTCAGTCATTTTTGTCATAAGAAAATAGAAGATCCTTCCCAATAAGTTAGCTCCTCAGGTTTTAAATCATTCACCCATGAATCCTCTAATAGAACTAAGGAAAATTCTATATGTTATCATCATCTCCTTTAGGTAAGACCATTAACTCATTTTAGGAAAGTTAGTGTATTGTCCTATTCGTTTTGGCACTTATTGTTTCCCCCTTTGTTGTAATCTATCCCATCTCTTTTGTATAGATGAACTAAGATGGGATCTGAACAACAGTTAGAATCAGCTCCCACATGTTTGTGTACTAGCTTTATGGTCTTTCATGTTCTTTGTGTCAAATCATGTGCATAATGTGATCCCTAGTACTGTGTTGCTTGGCATGTCTTCATGTTTGTGAGCCTACTTTGGATGACCCTTGTCACTCTATTGGTACAAGGATACAAAAGAAGTGAATCTGTTGTGACATTCTTCTATTTGTATCTTCATTCTTCTCTATGCCATAATCACTATATTTTCTTGTGTCTTGTGTTTTCCTTTTGGGGATGATGAAAAGCATTGAGAAATTTAGGTTTGTTCTATGTTGACCCAAAAAGCTTCTCCTTTGTTTTCTCTCTCTATATCGAACTGCACCGTACCATTGTGTTTCTCATATTGCCTTGGGGCTCACCTAGTGTATATCGGACTGCACTAGTGCCCTTGTGAGATTATTTTTGGATAAAAAGCCTAGGCTTGATCCATTTTATTCTTTATCTTTGCATTAATTTTGACATTGTATGATGTTGCATCTTGTGTCGTTGATGCATTTGTATGTCTCTTTGTGCCTTTGTTGGTTTACCATGGGATCTTTGATCTTGGGGGCTTGATCATCCTTCTTGATCTTTGTTATCTCATCTTTCTAACAATTGTACAATTATTCCTCTCTAGACTTATTGTTTTGCTTTAGTGTGAGTTTGAGCATGGGCTCATACTCTCACTAAAGTGGGGGCTAAATGTAGTGTAGAAAAATGTACTCCTTTACATTTTCACACTATGTTTGCATCCCCTTAATTAATTGGGCTTAATTAAGCTTCTAATTGCCTAAATTATGCATTCCTAGCCTTATTATTCTCATTTTCTGAAAGGGAAACAGATATTAAACAATTTCTAGCATTAATTTAAACATCTTGGAAATTATGTGTCCTAGGTTTAGGTCCCAAGAGTGAATGGGTCCTCCTTAAGTTCCAAGACCTAATTTTCAATGTGTTTTTGGCAGCATTTTAATGATTCAAATTCAAGTTTCAAATGCCGGCTTGTGGAATCTAATTTTTGGGAAATTAGATAAACACCTATAAATACATTGTTATTTTATCAATTCAAACCTAAAATACATAATCAAGAGATCATATGAGAAAAAAATATTATCAAGAGCATTGAAGAGAAAATTTATCAATCATCTACAATAGCAATCAAGATCATATCATCATGTCAATATTCATGTGTGTTCATATTATGTTTTGGAGCTAACATTATGATGTAGGCTTCAAGCATTCAAGTATCAAATCAAGCAATCATTCAAGTTAATTCAAGAAAGATCCAATCCTTAGAGATGTGCTAGACTTTAGTCCTCTAAGGGTAGCCATTAAGGGTTTGGTGAGCTATGACAAAGCATTGTTCATTCATGAAAATCCTTTCATTTATCATTATTTCATCATTAAGGTTTACTTACCAAATTGGGGTTTGACCAAAGAAAACCCCTTCTCACCCAAAAATAAACATTTTCCCCTCTCTTTGTATGTGCAAATTTGTAGGTGAAGGACTGAAAATCACTCAAAAGAGCAATTTTGCAAAGTTTTCAAAGTTGTCATCAAAGTTTTCAAGTCACAAAAATTCACCTAAAGAATTTATTTTTGACTTTTTGACAGTGGAATCTAGAGAAATCAAAAACCTAGATCTAAGATCTGAGGACTGTAAAATCATATTTTGGACCCTTGTACAGAGACCCATTTTCCCTAGGGTGAACCTATCCTTCAGCAGTGTTCAAAGCCCACTTTTGGAGCTAGGTACATACCATTATTCCCTTCTCAGATCCGCCTAAAATTTATTGTTTCTTTTTGTGCTATCATAATACTCTACAATTCAAGTTTTAGGTCACATAACTGAGTTTATTAAGGCATTTAATTTTATCTTCCAAAAGTGCATTTCAGTCATTTCTATCATAAGAAAACAACAGATCCTTACCAATAGGATTGACTCACCTCAAGGTTGAAAGTCAATTCTACCTACCCTTGGGAGATCTCTTTTTCTAATGAAGCTAGGAAAAGTGTGGGTGTCTTAGATCATCATCTCATTTTGGTAAACCCTTACCTCATCACATACCACCCTGATTTTTCTTTGTTTCACATAGATATGAATTTGGTTTGATAGTTCAAGGTAGGAAGGATATTTTAAGAGAAATTGAGGCTTGTATTATCCAAATATTGTGCACTTATAAGGTTTGAGGAATGAGACAAGATAGAGGGTTACATAGTTTCTACATAGAAAAAGGCTAGTTTACATAAGAGAGTAGCAAATATATGAAAGTCATTGTGGGAAAATATTGACCCCAAGTGTAGGGTGCTCATGGATAGGGTATTTATGCATGATGCTTAAGAATGGAATTTTATCATGGTACTTATCCAAGGCACCATGAAAATTATTTTCATCATTAGATATTTTTCTCTTTTATTTTTGTGATTTTTTAATTTTATAATTATGTTCTTTGATTTGGATGTTGAGATGAGATGGATGGATTGAATTTTGGAGGGGGTAGATATTTTAATGGAAAATAAGGAGATGCATGTATGGATGGAGGGATTCAAGAATCAATTTCCATGAAGAGTTGGCAATAAACCTTATTGAATAATTGCTTCAAATGAACCATGTTGATTATTATTGTGTGCATAGATGTTGGTAGAAACCTTGTCTATTATAAGAATGGATTCTCCAAAATGTAAACATGGTACCATCATAGCTCCAAAATTATAGGATGATTCAATGTGAAAGGGAAGGAAAGTTAGGTTTTTAGCAAAGCTTTGATGGAATTCTACTTAGGTGTATTGAACAAGATAAAGTCTCAAAATTCCTAAAAGAGTTTCATCAAGGGTAGATACAAGGACACTACTCTGCTCAAACCACAACCATCAAGATGATGTAAAAAAGCTAATACTAGAAGCAATTTTTTGTAGATGTACACAAATTGAATTTTTTGAGGATATGGTCCTAATATTTAGTTCCCCTAACACTATCATCATTATAAATGCTAATGCATTCATGGGTACTACAATCACATAATTTTCTCATCAATATGAAATCATCTCAATGCATCCTTAAAGTACTACCTCCAAGGGAATGGCCTAGTTGAATTTACAAATAGAAACCTAATGAAGATCATAAAAACGATGGGAACTATAAGGAAAGATGAGTGCAGAAACGCCTTCCTAATGCCAATTCTTAGAAGAGAAATGTAGATATGTCATTCAGTTTCAAGTTATAGTTCATTAAGATGCACATTAACAGAATAACAGAGCAGATAAATTTAAAACAATCATAGAATGAACAACAAATTTACATGGGAAAACCCTTACGAGAGAAAAACCCACACACCAAGCAAAGTCACTTTGTATTACAATAAATGTTGTTTACATACAGAGTTATAGACTTGTGCTTCTAGATGTAAATTCACATTTTCTACTTTGGCAACATTACATTTCCCTGATCAACCTCGCTTTAGTTTGATTCAAACAACAAACTCTAAACATTACAGAACGTACAATGTTGATACAACATTCATTTTAAATTCCATACCACCAAGGAACCGTTCAATTTGAATTCCCCAAGAAACTGCAGTAAATGATCTAACTATTTTCCATATCCGACCATCGAAGAGACTCTGTTAAAATTTACCAAGTCACTTCGATTTCAGCATCACCCGCCAAGTCACTACCATAGACCACCAGCTTATCGGCCTGTTGCAGGGACTTTAGTGAGGGTCCCATCAATATCATTAAGTCCTCTCGATGAGAACCCTTTACACAATGCTCACATTGTTTCGTCGGTCCATCGAGGAGACCCTGGAAGAAGTCCCCTTGAAAAATTTAAGTCACCCCAACGGAGGTTCTATTAGTGCATTGAGGAGACCCCAATTAGGGTCCCTCTGAAATCCATGACTCCCACCAAAAATGTTAACTCTTGCTAACAAAGAATACACCACACTGAATGAAATGTCATCAATCCATCAAGGGGATAGAAAATAAGGTCTCACCGATGAATGGGAGTTAGCTCGATAAGGAAGGTAGACTCAATGCAGCAAAGGTAAAACACAAACTAGTAAGTTGAGGAACGATTTCCAACATGCTCCCACTTGATGAAGACTTACTGACATCTTCCAAAGCTCGACATCACTGAATGTCATAGACCCTAAGGCCCATTAATTTGGCACACCACCTGTACTTTTTTGTGCTCACAGGTTTAGTCAATGCATCTGTGACATTTTCTAGAGTATCCACTTTTTCTAGATTAACTTTTCCATCCTCCACCACATCACGAAATGAAATGATACTGTACATCGATATGCTTCATCCTAGAATAGAAAGTGGGATTTTTGCCAAACAAATAGCACTCTGACTGTCACAGCAAATAGTAATATGCCCTACATTAAGCCCAACATGAGAACATAATTTTCTAAGCCAAACAACTTCCTTGTAGGTGTGAGTAGTTGTCATGTACTCTGCCTCAGTAGTAGATAAAGTGACCATAGCCTACCGATTTCTCATCCAACTTATGGTACCACCAAACAATGTGAATACATATCCACTAGTGGATCTTCTGCTATCAATGTCCCCTTCCCAATCAAAATCCACATATCCATGAATGCTAATTGAACTCTATGATCCAATTGAGTTACCATGATAACATAAAGCATACTGAGAAGTACCCTTCAACATCAAAACTCTACATCTAACTCCCAATGTGTAACCTCCCCCTCGATTAGCCTAAACTACTCAGGTGCACTCCCCACCACTTTGGGAAATTTTGCCCAAGTACACTCATCGATACATTAAACCCATAATCACATTCCCATAAGGCACCCCTAGTCAAGGGGTCCTCCATCTCAAAGAGGGGAGATTTTGGAAATCCTCAATAGAGGTGAGTTTTGTTCCCAGAACACTAGAACAACTAACTACTTCTACAATATGTCATGTTAAACCTCTCTAGGAAAACATCATATACTCTACTCTTAAATTGATCCAAAGTTTTTTACCATTCTCATCCCTCTCCATTTCCTCATCCCCTGCATTGCAACCTGTTAGACTTAAATCCTTCATTTCTAAATCCCTTAACAATCAAGTAGATGAATTGTAATCATACCCTTACTATTCTCAAATAATAACATATCATCCACATACAGGGCAATAATAAGCAACCAACCATTTTCAGATTTAAAATACACAAAATGATCTAATTTTGATCTTACAAATCCCAATGACAACACAAACATGTCAAACTTGGTACCACATTCTAGGTGATTGTTTTAAACCATACATAGATTTGCCATAACTTGGTAAACCAAACTTTTACCTTTTAAATAAGTAGCTAGGACATGGCGCCCTCTTCCCAGCCCCTCCATGTATTCACATCCATATCCGACACCAAGTCATACTCACCAAGTATAATAGAAAACCTAATAGATGTTTTGCCAGCTTCACGTGAGAAAAATAAATATTTTCTCCATAATCACCTTCTACCTAGGGAATATGTCCTTCATACCAACCTAGCTTTACCTTCCACACCTACTATCCGCGACTAATTTTAGCACCATTTTCTAAAAACCAGTCGCTTTCGAATCTTCAGAAAGGTGTTCAAATTGTGTTTCATTCATTTTTCTTCAATAAATGATTTCATTTCTTCCCATTCCATGGCTCTCCAACCGGCACTACATCGCAAGCAGCCCCTTAATCCTCTTATGCCAACTGCAGTCACTAGTAATTAAAGTACCAGAAGAATAATGTTAGGAATCCAACATGGAATATCCATACCTTTAGGGGTTGCCATCACTTTCAGGTAGACCTCCCTCACGATTGAGGCTGTTGTCGCCCTCCTCTTGTTCCTTAGAACTACTTGAGCCTCCTCCTCTCCAATACTGCACACTTGAAGTTTAGGTGCCCATTCTTCTCTCCGAGCATGCTGTGGATGCAACTACATATTTTTCCTTCCTTTCATCTCTCACAAATCCGCCTATATAGAAGGTTTCAGTTTCATAAATATTGCTAATACCTCTTTTTGTTGTAAGGTCACCTCTCATGTCAGTGATTCCCCAAAAGCCGAAAGTCCTTTTCTGTCAGTTTAGCCAATGAAGATACATTTAATAGCCTTATTTTCCAACTCAAATATTTTCTCATTCAGCACATAAGCATATGCTTCACAGCCAAAGACTCGAATATGTCTCAGAGAAGGCTTCTTACCAAACCATGCTTCCATAGGCATTTTGTTCACGAGTTTCAAAGAGGGTGATTAATTTACCAAGTAACATGTTGTAGCCACTACCTCAGCCCAGAACTTCTGCTCCAAACTGGCACTACTTAACATACTTCTTGCCCTTTCCATCAGTGTCTTGTTTAACCTTTCAACGACTCCGGGCCATCAAGGAGGGGGAGGTGTGTGCTCTTTTATGCCTCTTTAATCCATGGTCTTTCAATACCTTTTCAAATATGTAGAAAATAAAAATTCACCCATTGGTCATTATTTGTCCTCAGAATTCTGAATTTTCTCTCGGCCAAGAGGATTCTCTACTCAAGCTTTTAAACTCCTAAACCATCAAACACTTTGTACTTTTTAGAAAATACACAAATGCCTCTCAAACAATCGTCTATAAATGAAACATAATATTTAGATTTTGATAATGAAGGAACATTCACTAGACCAAATCCATCATAATGAACATAATCTAGTATGCTAGAAGATTTGTGAGGACTACAGTAAAAAGAAACACAGTGTTGCTTTCCATAAATGCAATGTTCAAAAAAATCAAACTCTAGGTTACAATCATCGAGCCCTTCAATCGAGATTTTATCTTTCAAGGCTTTCAAGCCCTTTTCTCCTATGTTACTGAGTCTATGATGCCACAGTATGGTTTTCTCTACTAGGAGATTCACCTCCAAAGAGTTTGCACCCAGAGGAACAACATTCTCCTTCTCTACACGAGCAGCTTTGTCTGACTTTGCAGACACTATTACAATGAACAACATGTGCATCTAGCTTGTACAAAGTGCCAATACGTGCACCCTTGGAGAGCACTATTGAGCCTCTAGTCATTTTGCATCCATCACTCGAGAATGAAACTTGCACACAAACATCATTCAACTTACTAACAAAAAGAAAACTACGAGCCAGGCCTGGTATGTGTTAATATTACACCATCAATTCCTTTAATTCTTCCATTGAGAAATTGAATTTTGACTCTTCCACGGCCAACAATTTCAAGAGATGAGTCACTTTCCAGATACACCTTTCCACCAGCATACTTTTTGTGCTTTGTGAACCAATCTCTGTGAGATGTCATGTGAAAAGATGCACCCGATTCAATCAGCCAGACATCATCTGATGCTCGGGTTGCCAAGGAAACAATGAAGGTATTTGTATCGCTCTAAGAAGAATCATTATCTGAAGAGTTGTTCTTCTTCTTCTTTTTCTCCTCTTTTCAATCCTTTCATATATGTACATTATGCCCACAATTCCAGCATTTCACCTTGGACTTCTTACCTAAAGACTTTGATCTCCCTTCAAACTTGGATTTAGACTTTTTTTCTTTCTTCTTGCTTTTATCCTTTGATGTGCTTCGAACGACAAGGGCCTCTTTTTCTATCTCAAAATATTTCCTTCTCATTTCTTCTAATAGCAACGAGGTAACCACATCTTCCATTTTGAAAGTGGTTGTTGTACTTCCAATAGCCATCACCAGATGGTCCCACGTGTTAGGCAAGGAACACAACAAAAGCATACAGTGATCCTCGTAATCAATCTTCACACCCACAGATGCCAATTGAGAAAGAATCATGTTAAATGAATTTAGATGGTCTGCTATAGATGCACCTTCCTCAATCTTCAAGGAGTATAACTTCTTCCTCGAGAACAACTTATTTACCAGAGACTTGCCCTGATAAATATCACCAAGTTTTTTCCATAATGAAGATGCAATCTTCTCCTCATAAATGTTTAGGAGAACAGAGTCTACTAGATAGAGTCTTATCAATCCTCTAGATTTTCTATCAGCGAGGTCCCAATCTTCTTGTTTCATGCTTGATGGTTTAGTTCTAGACACAGAAATCCAAAGATCTCTATCCACCAACAAGTCTTCCATTTTTAGTTTCCACAACTCAAAATTTCCACCATTGAACTTTTCAATTTCTACTCTTCCTGGTGTGCTTGCCATCTCAATTTGTAATCTAGAATACTAGTTTCCTCTACAAGACTCCCACTATAGAATTAGCACAAAAAACTCATCCTACCCACAAGGATAACACAACTGGCCAAGCTCGGATACCACTTGTAAGGAAAGCTGAGTGCGGAAATTCCTTCCTAATGCCAATTCTTATAAGAGAAATGTAGATATGTCATTCAATTTCAAGTTACAGTTCATTAAGATGCACATTAATATAATAAAAGAGTAGAAAAATTTGACACAATCATTGAATGAAAACCAAATTTGTGTGGGAAAGCCCTTATGAGAGAAAAACCCACACACCAAGAAAATTAGCTTTTTATTATAGTAAATGATGTTTACATATAGAGTTATAGACTTGTGCTTCCAGATGTAAATTCATAGTTTCTACTTCAACAGCATTACATTTCCCTGATCAACCTCGCTTTAGTTCAATTTGAAGAACACACTTTAAACATTACAAGACGTACAATGTTGATACAACATTCATTCTAGATTCCAAACCACCAAGGAACTGTTCGATTCAAATTCCCCAAGCAACTGCAGTAAATGGTCTAACTGTTTTCCATATTTGACCATCGAAGAGACTCTATTCGAATTTACCAAGTCACTTCAACGTTCGCGTCACCTGCCAAGTCACTACCATAGATCACTGGCTTATCGGCCCATCGAAGGGACTTTGGTTAGGGTCCCATCGATATCATTAAGTCCTCTTGATGAGAGCCCTTTAAACAATGCTCACACTATTCCATCGATCCATTGAGGAGACCCTAGAAGAAGTCCCCCCAAAAAACTTCAAGTCACCCCAATGAAGGTTCTATCGACGCATCAAGGAGACCCCAGTCAAGGTCCCTCCAAAATCCATGACTCCCTCCAAAAATGTTAACTCCCGCTGATAGAGAATACACCACACCAAATGAAATGTCATCGATCCATCAAGGAGACAGAAAATAAGGTCTCATCGACGAATGGGAGTTAGCTCGATAAGGAAGGTAGACTCAACGCAGCAAAGGTAAAACACAAACCAGAAAGTTGATGCATGATTTCCAATAGGAACTAAATCCAAGTAACAATGGAACACACACCTTAACTAATAAAATAACTCTAAATAGATAAATAGGGACATCCCCCTAAACTCTAATATATGATAAATAGACTTGACTACCAATTTGTATAGAGCTACTAGCACTAAGATTTATTCACTAACTAGAAATCGACAACAAAACAATGAGAACTAGATTAGTTGAGCTCTTCTGATTGGAAGAACTAAGAACTACCACCTAAAATTAAATGATAAAACACCAAAGAAAAATGAAAGTATGGTTCAATAAGCACATCATAGTTCAAAATTTTAAGGGACAAGACCATGTGCTCAAATGGGATGAGAACAAGGAAAAAATGGGTCACTATGATAAGCTAGATTCACTTTGGAGCAGACCATACATCATAACCAACTATAAGTAGGCTAATCCATTTGAGATTGCAACAATTTGTGGAACATTATTACCAACCTTCGTGAACGAGATTAATATCAAGCTATATTTATGAGGGGTTCTCTTGAAGTACCATAATTCTTATATCAAAGTTTTTTTTTTATAGTGTTCCTTCCCAACATTATAATTGTTCTTAATGGCCTTATTTTATAAATTTCCTTCCCACCATTATATTTCATCTGATCATGTCCCTATGTCCCACACACTACCTAATTTTGATATGATCATGAAGAAAACTCGTGTCATTTCACCTCTTTAATAATTTAATTCCAAGTCTAAATTAAGAGCTAAAATCTTCATCCTAAAAAATGTGTAACATCAGGCCAATCACTAATAAAAGTTTGTGTGCCATCATAGTTGTCATCCATGTTTTCATCTAATGATAGTCACTAGTCCTAAAAAGGCATATAGGACTTTTGGGGGACAAAACTAGTTGTCATCCAAACTCTTAGATGTTATAATTTTAGGCATTTATTTATAAAAGTAACTACTTTTTCTACAATAAATTCAATAACCAATCGGTAGAAAGATAATGGGTCCACTCACTAGTATAATTTGGCAAATAAATGACTAGGTGACTAAAAATTTTAGTCACAACAACTAAAAATGACTAAATTCTACTATTTTTTTGCAACATAGCTATAAATGAGTAAATAATTGACTAATTTGGTCGTCGGGTAAAAAATTATTTAGTCACACAAATAAAAAGGACTAAACAGTTAGTCATGTGAATACATATTAGACAAAAAATTTAAAAATATTTGGGGAAATGATTGGCGGGAGTGTATTGCGCATGATTCATTATTCATGTTTAGAATTTTGCACTTGACAACTACACTAAGGCATGCATTCAAACTACACTGAGGCATTTTGAGTTACATTAGCTACTTGCATGGGTGATAAAGATTGTTTGGAGAGGAACTAGAGAATTCTGAAAAGGCGGGCAAGGACATCGGTGTTTGTTGCAAAGTATTTGAAGTCTACAATGAAGTCAGATTTGGGGGCATCCTCTGTAGTGAATTCAGAGGTAATTTGAAACCCTCATTACATTAAACACAAAATCTATAGTTTTCTAATTGGTAACTTATATTAGTTACAATCTATTGCTCTTAATAATGTTCTTTTACAATCTTGCCACTATTCTGCTTCATAACATGTTTGAGCTAAATATAATAAAATTTGGGTGTCAATGCCAAAATAGAATTTCCTCAAACAACTCTGATACATTTTCACTGCAAGTGCAAACTATCCTTGTGCAAAGTAAACAT
>VDFB02094467.1:0-24152 GCA_007258455.2 Sequoia sempervirens
TTTTTTTGCCACTTAAGGGCCTATTTTTTCCATGATGATCCTGCACATACCCTCTCTTGAAAATATCCATCAATCTGAGCATACCATGCTCATGGTTCTTTCTTGAGGCCATACAAAACCTTCACTTCAAAACTTTATGGTTGTTCCACACACACTTCCTCTTCTAGGTACCCATTCAAGAAGGCACTTTTCATGTCCATATGATGTTTACTTAAATTCTTTTAAGCTGCTAATGAAATAAAATTTTTGATGGTCTCTTGTCTTGCAACCAGTGAAAATGTCTCTTGATAATAAATCCCATACTTCTGGGTGAATCCTTTGACAACCAGTCTCGCCTTGTGCCTTTCAACACTCCCATCATTGTTATACTTAATCTTATAAGCCCATTTGGTGCCAATCCTCTTCTTGTCATGTGGAAGCTCTATAAGCTCCCAAGTGTCATTCCTATGAATGGAATCCATCTCTTCTTTCATTGCTTGCACCCAAAACTCATTAGTACTTGCATCTTCAAAACATGATGGTTCAAAATTAGCCTTGGAAAGTAAAGCAAAATTAACTATCTCACCTATTGGATTTTCTTCATGTGCTTGGTTTGCACTCCTTTCATAAATATCTCTCAAACTTCTTACCTTCCTTCTAGAACTTGGAGTTGAAGCTATACTTGCAATTGGAATTGAACAACTAGAAGAGGGGCTACTTGATGGAATTGTAGCACTTGGAGCAGAAAAATTAGTGGGTCAATATCATCAACAATAATATCATTTAAAATAGATTTTGAATTCTCCATATGGCCTTTTTGATGACCATAAAATACCCCTTCATCAAAAATCACATCTCTTGACACAATAAGCCTATTAGTGAGAGGATTATTAAATCTATAAGCCTTACTTTCCTCACTATATCCAATGAAAATACATGACTCACTTGTTGCATCTAACTTTTGTCTATTTTGATTAGGTACATGAACATAAGCCAAACAACTAAAAACTCTAAAATTATTAACATTAGGCCTTTTCTCATACCATGCTTCATAAGGAGTCATCTTCTCAATTGCACTAGTGGGATTTCGATTGAGAATGTACATTGCTATATCAACTGCTTCACCCCAAAAAGATTTGTTTAATCCCTTTGTTTGTAACATGCTCCTTGCCATTTCTACCACTGTTCAGA
Source organism: Sequoia sempervirens (assembly GCA_007258455.2). Classification (NCBI taxonomy): domain Eukaryota; kingdom Viridiplantae; phylum Streptophyta; class Pinopsida; order Cupressales; family Cupressaceae; genus Sequoia; species Sequoia sempervirens. The sequence goes on from VDFB02094467.1 coordinate 1,171, forward strand.
TTTTTCTTTTAGCTACTCCGTTCTATTGAGGTGTGTATAAAGTGGTGAGATACCTCTTAATGCCATTCACTTCACAATAATCTTGGAAGGATTTTGAATAGAATTCTCATCCATGGTTAGTCGTTAAACATTTGATTTTTCACCCTTTATCATTTTCCACAAGTTCTTTAAACCTCTTGAATGTATCAAGGGCTTCATCTTTGTCCTTCAAAAAATAAACCCAACATTTTTTGTGAGTAATCATCTATAAAAGTGATAAAATATGATGACTTACTCAAAATATTTGTTTGCATAGGACCACAAATATCAGAATAAACAAGCTGTAGAGGATGATGGGTCCTCCATACATTTCCTTTTGAAAAATTCTCCCTTGCGTGCTTGCCTTTAGCACATCCTTCACAAACCTCCTTGTTCTCTTCAACCTTAGGTAAATCAGAAACTAACGCATTTGATGTGAGAATATTCAAACTATGAAAATTTAAATGTCCATACCTAAGATGCCATAACCAACTGATATCCTCATATTCCATATTAGCAAGGCTACTGTTATGTTCACCAAATTTCAAAGGGAACATTCTATTCTTTGTCATAGACACAACAGTCACAATACTATTGCCCTAATTCTTATAAAAAATTGTACATTTCTTATTCTCAAAAAAAACTTTATAGTTCTTCTCACATAGTTTTCCAATAGTTAACAAATTATTTTTTAACTATGGAGTGTAATAAATATAATTGGAACTCTTTATACCTTATTTTGTGTGGACTTCCATAGCTCCTTTGACAACAACCTCCAACAAATTTTCATCACCAAGCTGAATCTTGGACTTGAAATTCTTATCCTTTGTTGAAAACAAGTTCTCATTCCCAGTCATATGGTTAGAGCATCCAAAATCTAGATACCAAACTTCTTTACTACTAGTTTCACCTTTAGAATAAGATAAAAAATAAATGATCTCGAGGATTTTCATCACTTTATTTAGAATAATTAATACTTTTACCTTCTTTTAATCTACATTCTCTTTCAAAGTGACCATAATTTTTACAATTGTAACATTGAATATTTCTCTTATAAAAATCACCTCTACCTCATCCTCTGGAACCACCTCTTCCTCTTGAGCCACCTCTACCTCTATTTCCTTTTGCATGATTCTAATTTTTGCCTCTACCTTGACCTTCATTATTTTTGGTGTTGCTTCTAGCATTTTCTTTCTTTGTGATTTTCAATTTGGATGAAGAGGCTTTCACATCACTTTCTCCAAATGAATCTGTCAATCTCTCTTCATGTGACATAAGACATCCAACCAAGTGATCAAACTGAAATTTTTTCAAATCTTTACTTTCTTCTATGATAATGGCAACATGGTTCCACTTTGGGGTGAGAGTCCCCAATAATTTTTTGATCAAAACCTTACTATTCAAATTTCTCCAAGTGTAGCCATCTTATTGACCACATCTTTAAATCTCACACAATAATAACTTAATTTCTCAAATTCTTGCATTTTCAATTTTTCAAAGTCTCTTTTTAAATTTTGCAACTTAATTACACACTTTTACCTGATCACTTCCTTGGTAAGCTTCCTTTAAAATATTCCAAGCATATTTTGCTATCTTTGCACCCACAATCCTTGGAAATAAGAACTTTTCAAGAGCCATTTGAATATGAAACAAAGCTTGAGAATTCTTCTTCTTGGCTTCCTTTTTAGTTGTTTTGTCATTGGTTGTGAGGGCATTCCAATTAGTTGGCTCCTAGTAACCTGATTCAACAATCTCCCACAAATCCTTTCCTATCAAAAAATTCATCATTTTTTATGCACCAATAATCATACTCATTTCCATCAAATTCTAGAATGGGCAAGAAGTTAGAATTCAACATGATATTAACCTTTGGTGAAATTCTAACCACTAAATCTTTAACTGAAAAGAAAATACCTACTCTGATACCAAATGCAGAATCTAAAAAGACCCCTTCTTCCAAAACCAACTAATAAAGCCAATATAATTAATAGAAAAGAAAAGAAAACATAATAGAGAGCTAAGAATAGAGAACAATATTTTATCAGGCACACACAAAATAATTTTATTTATCAGAAAATAGGGAAAAACAGAGCCCTCTGCAAACATAATTTATGTATATATTGTGTAGGCTACAACCTGTATTTTTATTCAAACTTAAATAAAAGAGAAATGCCAATATAAGGAAAGTAGTTACAAAAAAACTCTAAAAATGGATAACAAATGAATGTGAATGACGTCCACAATCCTAGGTGCAGTAACAGACTGCAAAAAATAGAGCAATAAAAGGTAATAGTCTATGAAATTTAAAATTAGTTGCAACATATGGAGTGCTGCAAATATCAATTATCAATACACCTGACACATTGCAGAAGGAATACAAATATTTGGTAACACATCTAGAGCATCTGACTTACAACATAGTTTATGATTATGCCACATATTTGGTAGAACATATTTGGCAACACATCTAGAGCACCTGACTTACAACATAGTTTATGATTATGCTACATATTTGGTAGAAAATATCCATAAATCTCTACTTGAGCTGAAGGAAGGGAAAGAATGGGTGAAATTCTTGTGGTATTCATTGTTGATGCATATGTTCTTGTATAAAGGGAAAAATATTTTTGAGAAAGACATAACTTTGAGAAAAAAGGCCGAGGGCATTGATTTTCCTGTTCAATGTTAGACTCTAATTCTAGATAAAGATGACCATAAGTATAATTATGTGATGTTTTAGAATGATTTTACATCAAAACTAAAGAGGTCCTTGATCTATGAACCACCAATAATTCCTAAGGAAATTCATGAATTCTTGAGACCTATAGAGATGAAACCTGACTTGAATTTGAGTCATAATTGGGGAGACTTCATTTTATACCTTAAAAAAAAAAATCTTTAGAGTATATGGCACTAGTGTAGAGCCATATGTTTTTCCATGATATGTGCAACTAAGGATAGGGTTTCCTAAAATTATAAGGCAATTGGGAGCTTCACAGGTAGCACACTTACCTAATACAACAAAGAAAGGCTTATTCTTTCCAGAGTGGACAATGTTTGCTTATTATGTTATGGTGAAAGGTCCATGGAGGAAATTAGTGCATTTGTTGGCACCTTACAAGTTTGAGACTATACGCCCAAGGAATCATGACCCTGAGGGATTTATTGCTAAATTTAAAGTAGACAAAAGGCTTGGTATGTTTGTGCACATTTTCTACTATCCCAAAGATGTAATAAGGAAAATTGCTAGCTTTCTAGAATAGGATGAAATTAAAGCTAAGTATTGTGCTTACCGAAAGATGGTGGAGAAGATCTGGAAGAAGGATCCCAACTATAATCCTCTACCAAATATACCTAATGAATTCAGCTAGGTTATGTATGTTATGGATAATTTTGAAAGTACGGTTTGTGTGTTAAGGGAGAAACATGAGGTTATAGATAAAGGAAAATCCAGAGTGGTTGAAGAGGACACTGCTATGGTGTTGGAAGAAATGCCTACTTATCAACCACCCAAGCAAATAAGAATCTATTCTAGGAGGAAGAAAGCAGTAGATGAAGAAAAAACTTTTTTGACCCTTATCACTTCTAAGGGATCAAAGGTGGTTTCTCTTGAAAGTGCAATGTCATCACCTCTAAGGAAGGTTTCCCCACTTTTAATTGATCTTAATTCACCTCCAGGAATTCTTTCTCCATTGGAGTAGCCACTCCTTAAGAAACAAAGGACTAAGGCAAGAGGAGTGGTTGAGTATTTTGATATAGATGATGATGATATCTTTATCACTCCTAAGGATATGCAATAAGGAATGCCTCCTTCTCTAGGAGAAGTTTCCTTAAGTTTAGGAGAAAGTAGTATTAGACTAGAAAAATTTGGTATTAGTGGTTTAAACAGTGCAGATGATTTGATGATAGAGGCTTGTAATGAATTTCTGGAAGATGAATCCTTTGTTGAAACACTTGCATTTAGAGATTTCTTATAGAGAGCCAATGCTGCAAAATATGTAGAGAAGGTAGCCACTAAAACAAGTTTACATCTAAAGCTTCTTGAAAGTATCATTCAGGCCAATGTGATGAGTGTTATGAGGGATGAATTCCTAAAGATTACTGCCCAGGATGGCAAAGAACTTATGAATAAATGTGGTGTGTTGTTGCTACCAGAGTGAGATATTGTTGATGCTATAGTCCTAGATACCATAAGGAGGGTTGAAAATCCCCTAGTACAAATAGAAGAGGAATTGAATATGACACTTCAAGGATCTTCATTTAGTGAAGATTGGGATGCACTAGCAATCTGGTCATTATCCATGGGATCTAGGAAACTAGTACTTGTCGAGCCATCAAATTTTAGTGGTAAATTACTTGTGAAGAGAGTGGTTGATACCCTAGCCTTGGAGGTAGCTGACATGGCTATTAATGTTGCTAGATTTACTAAAGAAACTACAAAAAAATCACCTTTGAAAGTGATTATTTCAAGAATAAGTACCATGAGCTCATCAATGAATATGATAATAGTTAGTAGAAGGTAGTTGTACTAGAGACTGAGTTGGCAATCTATAAGTAGAGGGAAGAAGAGAAATCAAGGCCAAGCCAGCTTAAGTCATCCTTATCCATCTTCCCCAATTGCATCTTCCCAACCTCCCCCTTAGGATCAAACCTTGGAAATAGTTCCATATAATTTGGGACAAGAGCCACTCTCAATAGAGGAACCAAGAAAATTAGGTCCCAGTTCATCTGATTAACCTACAAGAGAACAACTCCTTTCACAAGTTGAAACATAAAAGAAGTTGCAGGAACATGCATAAAACACAATGAATGAAAACATCTCAAATATTGTTCATGTTGTCTTGAAACATATGAATAAGAAGATATAAGCCAAACTAAATGGTGTTCATGGAAATTATTTCTTGATTCTGTGAGCAATAGGGTTATCTCAAAGGGATAAGGAGTTGGCTATCCCAATCCTGAATAACTAGATTCCAAGGGCTAAGTGATTAAAGTTTATCGTAGTCAGAGCTAACCAACTGCATCAGGACAAATATCCTAAGGTGATTCCAAGATATACATTTATCTATGAACTCAGTGACAAATTTTTTTAGGGCTACACTACCCCACTAGAGAAACAAGAGAACTAAAGGCTCATTATGATCTAGTAGATTTTTCACTATTTCCAGATATTTAGCTCACCAATGATGAAGTTCAAATCTACTACAAGTATGCAAAAGGGAGGTGGATGATGTTATTTCTTCCTAAGTAGGTCAATTTTGTAAAGAATTTAACATCAATATTTTAAATGAAACTTTGGAAAATTAGACATTTATCATCAACTTCATGGATGATTTTGACAAAGAATCCAATTCTATTATGATAAAGTATTCTCCATACAAGAAGAAATTGAATGAAATCATTGATTTCAATTGGCCATCTAATGATGAATATGAAGAATGGATAAGGGTATTTTTTGGTCGACTGGGTTTGTAAGTGTAGACATGAAACATATATAATTGGTCAAGTATTGTATAGGTATGGCCTCAAAAACTACAATGTGTAATATATATGTTTCACAGGTAAAATGTTAGTTGTTGATGATGTGGAATGCTTATGGCATGTTGATTCCCTTTTTTCTTTGCATCATTTTTTCATCTTGTTCAATGAAATGGATGTGCTACAACATAGAAGATTTTTTTTTTTTACATGTGCTTTTGGAAGGAAAAGCTGCCTTTTGCAACAAATGTAAATAATATTTGTCTTATATGTATTCCCTCCAATTTGAAGGATGTAAATATAATTGAAGTAGGGAATATGTTTTGTAGCAGTCTAATTGGAATACGACATGTGTACATTTTCCTTAAGCTTTTTTTTTCTCCCTTATTCTATGAAAGGTAATTCAGGACCATTTGTATAGATCCTTTTTTTAATTCTAGAATTGAATTGTGAAAAATAGAGAACATGGAGTGAATATGTCAAGTATTTGTCTATTACTTTGAGTCTAGATAGTAAATTTTGTCAAATGTATGGTTCCTGAGCATATTTGAATGATAAGGGAAATTTTTTGATTCTGTAGTCTCTCCATTTAGATGTGTACTTGAATTATTAATGAAAACTCTAATCAAAGATCATTTCATTAACCACCATCACTTTCATACTTTGTTATATGTTTTGGTTTTAGCTCTAGTTCAAAGAATTGGTTAAAATGCTTAGATCAAATCATAAATTCATGTGCAGGGTGATTGGACCTGATAAGTAGTCTTTAGAATCTAGTTATAGATTTGTGAATTGCAAAGTAATTTCACTTAGATCATGGGTGTTAAAAATAAAATATACCTTATATTTCAATTTACTTAGACTCCTAGCCCATAGATAATGGAACCGATCTTAAGCCTTATAAGCATTTTTGATGGTTCTGGTTATCTGACTTAGGAACATTATTTTAAATAATCCTTGAAACTATCATTAATTTGTTGTGGTTCATGTTGTCTTGTACCCTTGGCTTAATATGCATAATTCATTCAAGGAAATGTCCATTTCTTGAAGTATTTCATCTTATTAGTCGCTGGTGAGAATATGTCTTCTTAATTATGTAATGTATACGTAAGTTTTTTAAAAGAATTGTATAATTTACATTGTGGGATCACCCTCTTGGGTTTTGTAGATCCCAAAGTGTAGGAGATAAAGTGTTGGTGCTATATCTCATTTTTTGGCCACCTATCTCAATTCCTAAAGATCTATTTAAATTTATATAAAGCATAAAAAAATTGTTACTAATTTGTCCCAAGGAATGTGGGTGGTGACTCTAAAGTCTCTGCATCAGTGCAAGTTGGTGTTTAAGGATGTTAAAGAAGTAAAGAAGAAAAGTGTAAATAAATCAAAAAGTTGACAGATGTGAAGAAAATTTATGTGCAAATGTGAATAACACGAGGCCACATGAAGAAGCATCTAGAGTAGGAGCTAGAGGGTGAATTTCCCAAGAACAAGAATGCTTGCGGGAAATGGATAAAAGAAAAGGACACTAAAACTATAAGTCTACCCCTCATCTGGTCCCTAAATGTGATATTCATTCTAGTTCTAGTTCAAAATGTGAAAGGAATCTATTAGATTCTAGTGATAACACTTCTAATGAGAGGGGAGAAGTTCTTATGAAGTCTATTATAGAAGAGCACTCCTCAGACCTAAGATTGCAAGCCATGAAGTGGAGAGAAAAGGAGAGAATATAAAGTGATAAAATATAAAAATACAATGCTAGCGCTAGATATGCTAGAGTTCAAGGGTATGTAACCCCAAATTCTCATGCATATACTCCTATTCCTCCTGACCTAATCACTGGAGATGAATATTCCCATGATACTATTCCCCAACAAGTTTAGATTGCAGTAGCATCTAATGGAGATTCTACTTTACTAGATGAAGAAGAGGTTCTAAATGATATGCAATTGCTTATAAAAAGAACCTCAAAATGCAAGGAAAATAAAAAGATGGATGAAGAGAAGGAGAATAGAATTAGAGATGTCATGATGCAAAGGGATATGTTGATAATAAAGGTTGAAGAGATGGAGGCACTAGACAAGTTAGCAGCCAAATCTGTCAAAGTATCTAATCCAGTTGTGCATGAGATTGTAGGAAAAATCCCTATAGTTCCCACTACTGATAAGATTGCTACAAATTCAGAAACCAATACCTTTGACAAGACTTTTATCCCAATTGACCCTCCCCCAAAAAATATAAATAGTGAATCCCATGATGCTGATAAAGGAAAACAACCTATGGGAGAGAGAAAAGCAAGCGAAGGGGTAAAAATAAATGAGGGAGGTTCTTCCAAGAAAGATACACTACAAGGTGATTCTATTCCATTACTAGATAAATTAATGAAAGAAAATGAAGAGTTAGATAGGAAGATGAAGGAGATGAAGAGGAAACTAGGTTTCTTGGAGTCCTCATTGAAGTACCCTATCCTTGAGACCCAGAGCCATCAAGGCCGCACACCCTCATCAAGTCCTCATACCAATGACAAAACATCATCTATTGGAAACCCTTCTAGCTCTTCCTCACAGCTTGAAGAAAAAACTAGAACAGTTCATTTCAATGATTAACATGATTCCCAACATAGAAGCCCTAGAAACAACAGTGATTGAAGAAGGGATTATGATAGCCAAGATGAGGAAGAAGAACCTAGTGGGAGAAGGTTGTTGCACATTCATAGGTATAGGAAACTATGTTTTGAAAACATTCCAAGATATCTGAATCCAGTACTAGATAATTCCATGAAACATGTTCCCATGTTTACTAGAAACAATACCCTTAGTGGTGAATTCCACTTAAAGGATTTTCAAAGCTTTGTAGAAAACTTTGAATTGTGGGATGAGGATGTGGCTATGAAATACTTTATGGAATCCCTAACAGAGGATGCAATGGATTGGTATAGGGGCTTTCCAGATGCAAGCATTAATTCCAAGGATTCATTCTTTCGAATATTTAGAGATAAATATGGAGACCAAACCGATCCATAGTTTAGGTTGAATGAATTTGATAATATCACAAAAGGGAATAATGAGATGGCTATTGAGTTTAATGTGAGGTTCTAGAAGGAAATGTATAAAGTCCCTAGATTCCTAAGTCCCAATGAAAGAGCATGTTTGGTTGTGTAATATAATTCATATGACTCTAACATGTGTTATCTGCTTAGGGACAAGAATCCATAGTCCCTAAGGGAGGCCTATAAGATGATAGTAAACATTAAAAACAAAAGGATGGATTTTGGTAATGTTGGAAGAAGGGTTGAACCTAAGTCTTCAAAGAACTCAAAAGTTCAAAATGAGAAAGCAGTTAAATATGCAGCTCTAGATGAAAAGTTGGATCAAGTTCTAATTTGTTACAGAAGTAGGAAAAGAATGACAAACCCCAGTTCTATAGAAATGATAGGCCCCTAAGGCTTCAATATTATCCTCATCATACCAATTAGCATAATGGGAAGCCAACTCAAAATAATCAAAATAACTTTTAGGCTACACCTGACCCTTTGCATAAAAATATCACAAATGTTATTGAAGACTTACCATGGTTTGGAGTGTGTGATATACCTCATGTGTCACAAAAATGTGTATTTGTGAGTTCCATGGAAGAAACTCAATATGATCAAGGGGAGTCTGATTCTCCTCATAATCCAAATGAGATGGAAAATATATTCATGACTAGGTCAAACTTGGAATGTGATGATTATTCTTCTAGTGATGATGGTGACAAAAATGATGTGGATGTGCAAAGACATGAAGTAGGTTTACACCATCAGCAAATGATTTTAGATGAATAAAGAGATGATGAATACATTGCTTACACTCATGAGTTAGATAATGTTTCTCTGAGAAGACATTCAAATGAGGAAATTGAGAGATATACAATTGCATTGGCTACTAGAGCTCAAGCAAGAAGGGATCTTCATCTAAGGAGTATGGTGGTGATCAAAAACCAAGGAAATCCTAGAGGCATGTTCATTAAAGAGAAAAATGTAGAAAGTAAAGGAATTAATACAAAAAAGAAGAAGAAAGAGACTAAGCCCAAAGAAGCTAAAGAAATGAGAATCTAGGAAAAAAAATGTAGCAAACCAAAGGTTACTGCTAAAGTTGCACATCAGGATTTGAAGGCCAAGGATTTAAAGCCTACCATTGAAAATATTGATAAGTAAGATGATAAGGTAGTCCCTTAGGATATAATACTTCCTAAGTTACCAAATTATTCTCCCATTGACATGTTTCAATTTTTTTCTTAAGTCCAAGTCATAGCCCCATTTCTAGAGATGATGAGTATTGATGAGCATAAGAACAAAATGATAGGTTTCATTAGTTGCATTGTCAGGGGTAGCAAAGACAAAGTAGAGGTTGATGCACCTGAAACAAGTAAAATTCAAGAGAAAGATACTAAGGTAAGAGCAGTAGTTAATGAGAATCGTGATATTTATTTAGGAACCACTATTATTGCAAATCCCATTCTAATCAATCCTTTCTTTTTAAGCTTAATCATTGATGGGAAATTACTCAGGAATTGTATGATAGATTCTGGTGCTTCAATTAATGTCATCCTAGTTAGGATAAAGGATGAAATGGGCTTGCAGGTTGATAGCACCTATGGAAAGTTCTATGTTATGGATTCTAGAGAGGTCCTTATTATCGGGGTAATTTATAAAGTCCCATATAAACTAGCTGCATTCCCTAAAAAGGAGTTGGTCATGAGTGTCACAGTAGTGGATATTCCACCAACTTATGGAATGCTACTATCAAGAAAATGGTCTACTTCTATGGGAGGAAGTATGTAATGTGATTTTTCATTTTTTTATATTCTCAATTGATCAAAAGGACAACAAAATTTCCATAAAATCAAGATTTCAACATATAGTTGAGCATATTGAAGAGCCAGAGAAACCCCAAATAATTAACTTTGTGGACACATCTTGGCAACTCATGGGTAGACAATTGAGAGGGGGGTGAATCACTTGTCACAATAATTCAAAACTTATTAACCTTATTAACCTTATTCTTAGATTTGATTAATAACTATGAAAGCATAAATCATCAACACATCAAAAACACACATAACAAGAAGATTTTTTATGTAGAAACCCTATTAGGGGAAAAACCATGATGGAGGTCAGTCCACAAGATTATACCCTATTTAAAGTATAAGAAATATAAATGGGAATGCACATACATTCAGGCACACTTCCTAGAGCTTACTACTCAATTACAAAAAGGCTTACTACCCAAAACAAGACACACTATCTTATAGAAATGATAAGCTTACATCTGTAGTATTTTGAACTAAGAAAATAGCATCTACTAATGCCTAATTATAGTGTCAATTAAGCACATGAACACTTATTCACTCTTCTTCACTCTTATTCACTCTTTTTCACACTTTTCTTTTCCTTCAAAATATTTAGAACATTATTCATGCACACCATGCCATCAAATGGAATAAAAAATCACTTATATATGCATAAGAGATTACATCACTACATGTTAGCTTCAACAAAATAATAAAATGAATATAAACTTCTAGCCCAAATCAATAACAATTATTAATGTGAATCAACCAAGGTCAGCAACAACATAGTGAAGACCCAAAATAACATCCTTGAACATGAACCAGCTACAAAAATTATTCCTCAAATATCCACAACATGCTACCATCACCTTGTTGGCCATGAACATGAAAAACAAGAACACGTAAGAGAAAATCACCAATAGCGAGTACAACGATCAATACAAAATGCAACATAGATAGAGCATGATCGAGAAACATCCAAAAACATCATGAATCATCAAAGAAGCATCCACAATAGTTAAACTTACTAGAATCACATCATCTTCATTCAGGAACACCAATTGAAGCAACAAAAAAAATGTAAAAACACAACTCATAACTCAATCAAATATTCATGCGGATCTCTAAAACTTAACATGGATAAACTAGATATACTCAACAACAAACCCTTTAATCCAAAACCTCTAATAATCAACATACTGAGCTCATCAACCTACTGAACTTCACTTCACCACTAACAACCTGTAACTAATTTCATTACAATTTTCTCAATATCCTTAGCATATATAGCTTCTAATGTCTTAAAAGCCAATAGTGTTGACATCAATGAAAACCACATATCAGCGACACAACCAAAAAATCCAACAATCTCCCCCTTTGTCATTGATGGCAACACATGATGCGAAAAAAACCATCAACACAACTATCTCTTAGCACTTACTCCCCCTTAGGTTCTAACTCTTTTCTCCTCAAATATTTTAAATGAATCTTCTCCCCACATGACTCTTCTCCACAAATAATTCACAATTTTTCATATGACTCTTCCCCCCTTTAACATCAATGATAAAGATCTATTTTCTCCACACAAGCTTTGAACAACATATCTGAACATTTGACTACTCCCCATGAGTAGCAACCACCACAACATCAATCCAGATCAAGATATGACTATGAAATGCATGGACTAATGCAAGTCAATGCATCTTAGTTCTAGTTAGGAGAGGTAATCACCCCTAACTTCCCTTTGAGATACTCAAAATTATCCTTAGTAAGTGGATTGGTAAATATGTCTACAACTTGTTCCTTAGTAGGGAAATACTCGAATCTGACTTCCATTTCAATCACCTTCTGTCTCAAAAAATGAAACTTGATAGATATATGCTTGGTCTTTGAATGCAACACCAAATTATTAGAAATGTTAATAGCACTTGAATTATCATAGAATATAGCAATAGGTTCATCATACACAACTTGATATCCTTCAACATCTACTTCATCCACAATACTTGAGTATAATTGTTAGCAGTAGCAATGTATTTTTCTTCTTACTCAACCATGAAATCAACTTATTTCCCAAGAAAAATGCACCACTACTAGTTCTTTTTCTATCATTCACATCTCCTGCCCAATCATCATCAACAAATGCACTCAAAGTAAGATAATCATCTTTAGGATACCATAGAACAAAATCAACTATCCCCTTCAAGTATCTGAAAATCCTCTTCATAGCTGTCACATGAGATTCCTTAGGAGTAGCTTGAAATCTTGCAATAATGCATGCAAAATTCATGATATCAGGTCTATTTTGAGTTAAATAAAGCAATCCACCAATCATTGATCTATATATAGTATGATTTTCTATCAGAGAATCATCATCTTGTGTCAACTTACATCTAGGCACCATGGGTGTACCAACCAACTTTGAATCTTCCATACCAAACTTATTCAACAATTCTTTCACATGCTTGGATTGAGTTATAAAGATCCCTTTATCTAATTGAGTAATTTGCAATCCCAAAAATAATTTTATCTCTTCAATCATAGACATCTCAAACTCACTCTTCATCTCATCACCAAACTTCATGCACAAACCATCATCCCCTCCAAAAATGATATCACCAACAAAGACTTCAACTATCAAATCTTTATCAACATCAATCTTGAAGTACAAATTACTATTAGCATTACCTTTATTAAATCCAAGCTTCAACAAATACTTGTCCAATCTAGCATACCATGCTCTAGGGTCTTTCTTAAGTCCATACAATGCTTTATTCAATTGACAAATGATATCTTCCTGATCAATCGATTGAAATCCATCAAGTTTCTCAACATACACCTCTTCTTCCAATTCACCATTTAGAAATGTTGGCTTGACATCCATTTGATAAACCTTGTAGTTTTTGTAATTAGTATAAACAATAAATAGTCTCATAGCTTCAATCCTAGCAACAGGGGCAAAATTCACTTCAAATTCAATTCCTTCCATCTAAGAATATCCTTTATAGATTATTCTTGCTTTGTTTGTAACTGTAAGAGAGGGGGACAAGTGTGTGCAAGACCCCGGGTCATAGAGGATCAAGATGCAAGAGGTTGTCCTAACTTACCTTAGCTAAATGTAGTGTTTAATATATGAGGATGAGAATGATGAGGATTATAGAATCCTACAACCACTCGTCAATCCCGAATCTGAATATGAAGGAATGAGGAAGAAAATGGCCATATTTGAGTCGGTTGGCCAAAGGAGGCATTAAAACTTCGATGTGAATTGGAAGTGTAACACCTTTGGTGGCTTAGCTATAGGAATCTACTAGGGACAAAAGCATGCCTTGTAGACATCTAAATGTTATGTGGGAATCCCTAGCAGAAATGCCTCCATTGAAAAGAAACATAGGCTCAACGTGGACCACCAATAGTGGACTTAAGTAAATTTAAGCCTTAGACTTTGGTTTTCTAAAGTGTATAAAGGTAAAAAGAGGAATTGCGCCTAGGGTACAAATTTTCTCTTATAGATTTTTCCCCCACTTTACTGAGCATGAGTATTGATGAGTGCTTGGTAAAGTAGATTAATAAGAGAGTGTAGTTAGAAAAGTATACTTGAACTATCAAGGAAGTAGTACTCGGTCTAGTATACTCGAAGGTGCAGGAGATGTAAAGGACTCCATAGTTTCTTGGAACTATGAATTTAGAACAAAGCATCTTACAGGCATGCAATCCTAGAAGGAGGAAACCCCCAAGGTGACTCACATGGAGGAAGCCCCAAGGAAGTAGACTCCAAAGAGTTAGGAAGCGGCAACACACCTACCCACAGATAGAACATGTCAAAAGCGGTGACATGTTTACCCATAGATAGAAAATGTCAAAAGTGGTGAAACATTTACCTGAAAATAGAGTGTGTCTAATGTAGCAACATGTCTACCCATAGATAGAGTGTGTCTAAAGTGGTGACACATCTATGCACAGATAGAACATGTCTAAAAGTGGCCAGTCATGTAGACCAAAAAAAATTCAAAGGGATCCCTCAGGAAACCTTCAAAAGGAGAGGGGTCAACTCAAGGGATGTGTTGTCTAAAAGGTAAGGTCTAGTTAGGCTGCCCCTAAGCTAGACATGAAGGGGAAAATGGAATGAGCCTAGTTGGGCTGCCCCTAGGCTAGACATGAAAAGGTCCATTTGTTACAAAGGATTTTGAAGAAAGGGTCCCTAGGGAACTTGCTATGAAGAAGAAAAGGGGGTCCACTCAAGGGACATGAAATTCAAAAGCAACTATTCACCTTAGAGTGATTTTCCATCAAGGAATCCTTTCAGAAGATGTTCACTTCATCAAGGAATTTGAAAGGAAGGTCATGGCCCCAGGCGAGGGGAAGTCAAAGCAGTTCCCACTTCAAAGGAAGGTCTTCAAGTCCTTTCTTTACAAACCCATGATGACGGAAACATGTTTTGTTAGGGTTCCAAGTTGAGAATGCAATCCTAAGGAAGAAATTTTGTAAAGACTTTCAAGAAAAGATTCATTGGAAATGAATTCATTTTCTAAAAATTGAAGTGCTAAAGAAGAGAATTGTCACACATAGGAGGGACAACTCAAGCCAAGAAGAGATAAAGATAAAGGGAAAGAAAAAAATAAAAGAAAAATAAAATAGAGGACACAAGGGGATCAGGTTTAGCAAGGTCAAATTTGTTTGAGCTCATATAGTAATAGGTAACCGAAATGCAAGGTGGATGATCATCAATCCCCAACTAGATCAAGAAGAATGGATGGAAGACAATAAAAATTAAAAATTGGGTCAACATGGAAGGGAAGCATAAATGCCCTCAACGCTTTGTATCATCCCCAATTTATTGAAAATCAAACACAAACATTGAAGAATGATGGTACAAATAGAAGAAGGTTTCTGACATAAAAACCATACTTGTATCCTAGCACCAACAAGGGTGATGAGGGTCATCCAGGTACACATAGCATTGGGTACACAGGAATGCATCATAAACCACACACATACAAGATCAAGAAAATGGGCCTCCTCCTAACATTAAATAGCTAAGAGGTCATCTACTTCCCAATCTAGATCCTCATAAGGGGAAGGAGGATGAGCTTGTATTGGTGGAATTTTAAGAGGAGGGGCATCTATGCCTCCTACAACAAGAGCCAAGGAAGAGGGCTCCTTGAGGTCCTCTCTACTAAGCTCTTGTGGATTAAGGTTAGCAATTTTGTGAAGATTTCCGACAAGGCTGAGTCTTCATCCATGGAATTAAGCATGCATCCTATGAGAGAATCATGCTTGTTCTCAGTGGACGGTGTGGGTTGTGCCTGAGATCCATCGCTAGGCTCGCTGAATGATTTAGGAGTAGTGACAAGCTTAGGGGAAGTCTGGACCAGTTCTATCACAAGGACAAAACAAGTCATCACAGGGCCACCTTGTGAAGGATGTGGACTCCTCTTATGTCCTATATTGCCAGAAGGACTAGCCTCTACCTCTTTCATCATTGAAGAAATGAACTCCCCACAGATGAAGCCAAAGGCATAGAGGAGGGGGGAAATAACCACAACAAATAAAACTGAACTGTTAACCATATCCATGGGCTTTGGGAAGGCTTGAATATCTAGGATAGATATCATCAAAGGTGACTCTACTGAAGGAGTGATAAAAACCTATACCCATTTAGGGTTAGGCACATGTATGCTCACAATGGAAGCTGGGAGTGGATCAAACTAAAGAGAAGTAGTAGGAAGGGTGGAAGGAGACACTAAAGGAGATACTAAAAAAAGAGCAACATTCCTTCCTCCTTTTGTTTTGAGGTGGCTTGCTCGTTCAAGAGTGCCTTTCAATGACACTTGTGCTCATGTGCAAGGCAGTTTCTACAACTCTTGATGTTAGAAGCTAGAGCTTGCAAAGTGATAGGGGGTTCTTGTTTGACCATAGGAACATCCACTACGACCATCTCGGGTAGAGGAATGGGTTCCTCTAGAAGATTAGTGGGAGCAAGCTAAGGAGTGATAGGAGTCGACTTGAGATCCTTAGAAGTGGGCCTTTTTTTTCTCACTACCTTAGGAGTAGGAATAGTAGGAGGTTCTGGTTTTGAATTCTCTGCAAGAACCTTTCTTTCTGTCATATAAGTAGTACCATGGTCCTGGATATTCATTATTAAGCTCTATGATTCTAATCTTGGGTCTATGCCAATGAGGAATCATCAGGGACCTATAGGATAGTTGTCAGGATTTCTCATTGAGTACTCCTCCTAGGAAAGAGGAGAGGATGAGGTAGTTCGGGAAAATGTCATTTTCTCTTTACCTTTATGAGAAGGAGAGGGAGCCCTTATGAGCTTCTCCTCCTTCTTTAGGGGAGAGGGAGCAGATGGTATAGTGTTCTCTTTACCTTTGTGGGGAGAAGAAGGTGCCAGCGTGGAATTCTCTTTCTCTATTAGAGGAGTAGTAGTAAGTGTGGGCTCCTTCTTCTCATCTCGAGAAGAGGAGGTGACCAATTTTTCCATTACAAGAAGGGTCAGCTTGCGCTCCTTTGCCCCTAGTTTTATAATTCACATAGTTCTTGTAAAGTAGGTTCATTCTCAGAGGAAGTGGACCAACTAGGGTGGGCCAAAAGTGATCCAGTGAATATCCACCATGAGATACTAAAGGATAATATCCGATATCATTTACCACATGCAGTCACCCTCGTGGGAAAACATTAAAAACTTATGAATAATGGATTTGACCCCATTCATGGAAGCCAACCAAGGAATGCCTAGCTTCACTCTAAATAGGTTTGACTCTAGGATGACATCGAAGACTGTGTCAACAATCCTAGGTCCAACTGGTATAGACAAAGTGATCAAGCCATAAGGTTTACGACTTATAACATCATGGGTATGGATGGTAGATATTGTTTCTTCATACTTTTCTTTTGCAATGAGTTCAATAATAAATGTTTCTTTGGTAATAACATTAACACAACTCATGGGGTCTATCAAGACTCCCATCACAATGTTACCATTGAAATGAGCGAGAATGTAAAGAGGTGAAGGTTTGTTCTTTAAGGGTATATCTTGTGTTGTAAATGTAATATTTGGAAAACTGAGTGTGGGTGGAATAGTAGAAGTTACCATGACCATGTTTACATAGGCCTTGGGTTGAGGAATAGAATCAGTGGGATAGATAATCATGTTGGAAGAATGTGACCAAAATGGGTCCATGTATATCTACAATTCATTGTTAGCTTTCACCACTGATTTGTTGGTGTTTTTTTTGTTCCCATCAAGATGAATGGTATCATCCTTGATGTGATCTTGTATCTCATGATGCAACCACATGCAACGTTTGGTATCATGTCCATTAATGTGATGGTACTAACAAGAACTTCCATTGTACCAATTAGGATAGGGTTCCTTAACAGGTTTAGGGACTGGTAGAGTTATGATCTTATCCTTCAACAAATTTTGCAAGATGGGAGTGTAAGATTCAGACAACTTCATAAATTTTTGGTTGCATTTGAGGCCATTTTCATTGACAGCGACTACTACATTTGCAATGGCTTTATCCCTTTCAAAGATTTATATGATGGATTTCCCTTCAGAATGGGAGAACGAGGAATATCCCCTTAATTGAGAAACTATTTTTTGGTATTATCGTAAGGCTATACACAAATGCATGAAATAAGGGTATTTCATAAGGGTGAACTTCTCTTTCCAAGGCTTTTATAAGTTCCCTATGAACACTTTCTTCATGTCATAATCGGGCAACTAATACAATATTTTTGAAAGAAACACTTGATAATGTGCTATAAAATTAATAATCTTCTCATCGTCTCCTTGCTTACATTAGATGAGATCCAAGAAGGTCATCTTCAGCCTGATGTTTGCTCAGAATTGTCTAAGGAATTTATTAACAAGTTGGTCAAATGATAAAATAGAATTATCAAGCAAGGAATAGTACCACTCGATTGTTGTGTCCTTGAGAGATTGGGGAAATAGTTTAGCCATCAAGGTGTCAGGATGGAAGAAATCGATCTAGAGGGTGTTAGAGGCAGAAATGTGTGTCTATGGATCCCCCTTACGACCAAACTTCTCAAATTTAGGAATCTCCATTCCTTTAGGGAGGGAAGTGTTCATGATGGAAACTGACAATAGGCTATGTCAGAAGAAAGGCTAGAAAATAGGTTGGGCAGAGGCTTGGGAAAGGCTTGTTAATTGACTCTGCACCTTACCCATATTATGAAGTAGAGTGATTATAATAGGGTCATTAGAAGATAAAGGGCTAGAGGAACCTCCTCTAAAGCCACTGCCAATTCCACCTCCAAAACCACCACTAGTGTGACTTTCACAAGAGCCACTACCAGAGCCACCGCCACTAGTAGAGCCACCATTAGAACCACCTCCACCTGCACCATCTCCTCTAACGAATCCACCACCATTACCAAAGCCTCCACCACCTACTCTGTGAAGAACTCAACCACTAGAGGTGAGAAAAGGGGTAAAGCTAAAGCCATACAAGACCTTATTCAACTTGATAGTTTTTGGTTGATTAGGGATGGAAAGGATACTAATGAAAGGGACCACATTGGCCATGTAGACAGAGGTGGAAGGTATTGATACTCCTAGTTCTCCCTCATGTTCTTTGAAGCTGGCTCCTTGTGAAAAAATAGAGTTTCTTGGAGTGGCACACACTTTGGCGATACTGAAGAGACTACTGATAAGCTCTACTCCTATTTTATCTTTATCCATCATATGTTTTAGTTCACTAACAACCTGAGCATCTCTAGCCATATTTAGATTTCTTTCTAAATCATTTTCAAGGTCTCCCAACCCCTTTATAAGGATGGACACATATTCAACTAGGATTTGAATGGCCTCATGCTCATCCATCGATGATGGAATGAGGGACACAGGAGGAGTGGGGACATGATTGGTTTCGTCAGTGAATCCCATCTCACTTCTTAACACCTACTCCTGCACAACAAAAATAATGGTGGGACCAAAGAAGAGGCTCATAGAGATACCAAGTGAGACCTTCATTCTATCCATCGGAAGGTTTCATACAATTCTCCTCATGATATTCCCAGAAGTTGTGGATTGGGTTGTGATGCTCATAAACCTTCACAATGCTTGAGAACACAACAATCATAAAGAAACTAAGGGAAGCCTCAACACTACAGATGAATAGACATTGGTTCACCTCATGTTCACCAAAAATGTAAGAGAGGGGGACCGCCACATGTAAAACCCTAGGTCAGCGAGGGTCAAGATGTGATAGGCTTCCCTAACTTACCTTAGATAAATGTAGTAATTAATGTATGAGGATGAGAATGATGAGGATTATAGAATCCTACAACCACTTATCAATCTTGAATCTTAAAGTGGGGCTAGGCGAGTAATTTTTTGAGTCCAACTCTACACCTCAGGAAGCTCTCTAACTAAGGACATCAGTGTGGACCTTAGACAACAACACAACATTCGATCGTCTCATAAGTGTGTTGCATTTCGTATGGTTAGATTATAGCAAAGAAAAGGGTGGATTCTCTAAAATGACTAACAACCTAGCTTAACAACTTTTAAGAGAACAAAATAATATTATGAAATATGAGAGTTACAAATGGAGGTGATAAAGTAGATATACAAAAGCTAAGGTGACAAAGATGATCTCGTAGAAGATCCTATTCACCAGCTAGCTCCACAAAGTGTGTCCACTTACAAAACAAGAGAGAAAAATTTGGGGGGGGGGCTGTATAGGGGCCTGCCTCAGTCAGACCCCCATTTAGGTGTTTCCACCACCACAGATAGCCAAAAGAACAAGATAAAGAAGAAATACGTAAAGAAAGCAAAAGAACTACAAAACAATACTATGTGACTCACCAAATGATAAAGAGGAGAGGGAAGCTTACCACCTACACCAAGATCACTCAAGGATTCTTTGGGGAGAAATGAGAGGAACTCAATCCTCTATTGTGAATGGGGTGGTCCCAAACATGCTCTACCAAGTTGATGAAGTGTGATATTGCTGCAATGGAATGCTTAGAATGCTTGAACGTGAGTGAAATTGAATTTTGTGAGAGTGCTAGAATGAAGACCTGATCTCCTAAAGAGTTGGAAAACAAGTTCAAGGAGTGAATATGAAGGAATGAGGAAGAAAATGGCCATATTCTAGTCAGTTGGTTGAATGAGGCATTACAACTTCACTGCCAATAGCAAGAGTAATGCCTCTACTGGCTTAGTCATAGGAATCTGCCAGGGAAGTAACTGTGCTACACAGGTGTCTACACACCACGTGGGTGTCCTTGATAGAAATGCCTCCACTGATAGACAAAATAGGCTCCATGTGGACCACCAACAATGGGCTTAAGTAAATTTAAGCCTCTAACTTTGGCTTTCTAAATTGTATAAAGGAAAAAAGGGGAATTGCACCTAGGGTGAAAATCCACTCTTATACACTAACAACTTCACCTTGAACATTTAGTTTGTTTCTAAAGACCCATTTAGTTCCAATTACATTTTTTTCCTTAGGTCTAGGAACAAGAATCCATGTATCATTCTTCTCAATTTACTATAGTTCTTCTTTCATTGCTTCAACCCAATGTTCATCTTTGCATGCTTCATTCACACTATTAGGTTCAGCCTTTGAAATCAAACAATATTCTTTTGCAATTATTCTCCTACTCTGGACACCTTTTTTCTTATCACCTGTGATTTTATCTTCTAAATGATTTAATATTACATAACTTGGATTCTTAGGATGTTCTTGAACTTTAGGCTCTTGTAATCTCTTTTGCACTTTCACTAGTTTCTCCTTCTTGATTTTCTTGATTCAACAAAATGATCTAAACTTGATTTGAAGTCTAAAATTTCTTTCCTTTGTTTCCATTGTCATTCTAATCATCTGAATCATATCCATAGGTTTTAGATCAACCTTTACATTTGCACATTAAACCATTTTTCTCAATCTCTTCTTGTAGCACTGGTAGGCCTTTCTTTTAGTAGAATAACTGAGAAAGATTCCTCCATCACTCCTAGCATCAAACTTTCCTATATCTTCATCTCTTTTGATATAGCATCTACTCCCAAATATGTTGAAATATCTAATAGTAGGATTATGACCATAACATAGCTCAAAAGGGTTCTTACCAGTATCACCTTTGATTTGTACCTGGTTGAGAGAGTAAATAGTAGTACTCATAGCTTCTCTCTAGTAGATATGAGGAACATTTCCTTCCAACATCATAGTTCTTGCAACTTCTTTAATTGTCTTTTTCTTCCTTTCCACAACTCCATTTTACTAAGGGGTCGACGGTGCAGATAATTGTCTCTTTATTCCATGTTCTTCACAAAAGGAATTAAACTCACCAAAAGCGAGTTCACCACCTCTATCTAACCTCAGACATTTAATCTTCAGATTTGTCTCTATCTCAACCATACCCTTAAAAATCTTGAACTTCTCTAGAGCTTCAAATTTCTCCCTTAAGAAATTAAACCACATCATTCTAGAATAATCATAAATAAGAAACATGAAACACATGTATCGTTGTAAACTTTTGACTCTAGAAGGACCATGTAAGTCAATATGCACAAGATCCAACAATTTATTTGAGCAATGTTGTTTGCTCTGAAATGGAACTCTAGTTTGCTTCCCTAACTGATATTCCTTTCATATGGCATTAGTAGGTTACATCAACTTAGGAAGATCTCTCATAGCCTGAGTAGAACTTATCTTGATAATATTTTCAAAGTTTACATGACACATTATCTTATGCCACAACCAACTTTCACCAACTTGAGCAATCAAAAAACTTTTACTAGCAACACTCAGGTGAAAGATATTACCTTTTTTTTTTGTACTTGATGCAATCATCATGGTACCTATCCAAAGCGCCACCATAGTGGTTTTCACTAGAGGACTCTTTTTTTTCTTTATTGTTTTCAATCCTTTTTTTGAATTTTTTGGATTTATATATATTTTTTATTTTTATTTTTCTAAAAGATTTTAAGCTAATGTTGAATCACCTCATTGTGTTCATGTAGATTCTTTTGTCATAATGTGCCATTGATATCCTACTTGAAGAAGCTACTTTTCCAAGATACATGCACTTGAATACAACTTTTGAGATTCCTGATCAACTTTGTTGATACTAGAGCTAACTTTGCACATTGTGATAGATTACCTTTTGAATCCTTATGATGAAGGGTTTTTTCCAATACATGGTCAATATGAGAATTGGATATCATGCATGGAGGTGTGGATGGAGTGTGTTTATGGATAGAAGATGGATTGTTTGACAGCTTGGAACCTTTGACTCTCCAAACTTGTGAAGATGAGAGATGATGGGTGAATACAGAAGTGTGCATGGAATTAGGACCAACTGCTTGATATACTTTGTATGTCGCATGGGAAGCCTACTTTAGTTTCTGTGGACATCTTTGATGGATACATTTCCATTTTTTATTTTTCCCCATAGTTCCTTTGACTAATGGAGTTAGATAGGGATAATCTTTCTTTTTATTTTTTGGTATCCATATGTATTTGATTTGTCCATTATGCTTCTCAACTTCTTTTTATTTGATATAGTTCTTTGTTATTTGATTCAAATCTTTCTTCTAATGTTGGTCCCAATTCGTGGATGGAGTGATGGGTGGATGAATATTCATGACATGGCTAGTTGTATTATTGACATTCGTTTCA
>VDFB02094468.1:0-29538 GCA_007258455.2 Sequoia sempervirens
CCAGGCCTGGAATTTGATGGTCTATTTGACCGTTTTTTCAATTTTAGACTGTATATTACAGCTATAAAATTTATTAGACCGTATAGTTTGACTTGCTATATTTTTATTAAACCGTAAAAAATTATTATAAGCAAAATATAATATACTATTTTAATTTATAATATATATCATTTTATAATTTTTATTATAAAAAGATAAATTAATTTAGAATAGAATATAACTTTTATGAATATTTTCTAACATGAATTTAGAAACTTTGACATTTTTACAATAGTTATCATTTTTTTATATTAATATATGTGATTTATAATATTATAATAAACATATATTGATTTAGAATCTTTTCAAAATAGAATGTAATTATTTTTAACTTTTAGAATATATTTAACAAGATTTGTTTTTAATATGAATTTAGAAACTTTTGTTAATTGTTAATTATAAGAGTAGATTTTTATATTTATTACTAATAATTATCATTGTTTTCTGATTTTTCAAGATATTGCATAAATATAAAATATTTTATATAAAAATTCATAAATTAAACAATTTTTTTGATTTTTTTGATAGGCATTTAAATGACCAAACCGTCATAAATTTTTCATATGACAGGTAGGGGTGGTATTTGTCAAATTCAGGGCTGCATGCACAATGGATTAGTTAGTAAAGTATACTTGGAATGGGGCTTCTAAACCGACACATAGAGATTTATAGCTTCTTAAAATTTGGCCGGGCCTTTGTTTTAACTCTCTAAATGTTGTTTGTTACTGTATCAAACTTTATCTCCTTAGAATTTAGGTCATTTGATTTGAGTTCTTTATGATTTTATAAATTTTAATATATTTTCTTTTAAGTTTCAAATTTATGATTTAAAAAATTAAAAGGATTTATTAAATATTGCATATATATTTTTTGGCGGGATTTGGTGATTGCAGTTCTTTTGGTTATATTGATAGTATTTTTTGCTGATCTATTGCATTCAGGAGGCGAGGCTCGAGAAAGTCAGATTTGACTTTTATCTCACTCAATTTGGCCACCATTTGACATTGGAACAAACAAAGATTTGAAACTCAAATTTGGTCAACTTCTTATTGAAACATTTTCGGCTCAAATAGACTTTGTCATTGAAGTTGATTTCATAAATTTTAGAATACAAAATTTGTTTTATATTTGAAAATTTTATTTTTGGAACAATGTTTTTAAAAATTTAAAATTGTCAAAAAAATATTATTATTAAAAAATTTATTATAATTTTAAAAATAATTCAACTTTTGGGTCTTGAAGGTATCTACATAGGGCATGGTACCCTCGGATGGGGGCTAATACCCTATGGCGTGGTCCTTGTATTTATACAAAGCAAACCATTGGATTCACTTTCTCTTTCTTTGCTCTCGCCACTTCTTGTAGTTTTCTATTTTGTTTGGACCTTTTAGGGGTGATTATTTCTTTCCATTTTTTTAAATATTATAATACTATCATTTAAATATAGTAAAATATATACTATTCAATAAAATAAAGTATACAATTAGTTTCATATTGAGGTTATAACTTGAGGTTACAATTTCATTCTATTACAATTGCTTAGTATTGAATTTGGTCCTACTTAAGATTCAAAATTATTTTATTTGTAGCAATGTTCATTAAATTTCTTAATATGTCATTAATTGATTGGGTTTTTTGTTATCTAACAAAACATAAAGGATAGAGGAATTTCATTAAATATTATAATTGCAATTGCTTGATAGACATTTAGATAAAATGTGGAAGCATAAGCAAGGCATATATATTGTTTGAAAAAATGCTTTAAAGAAAAGTTGTCTCATGGAATGTAGGATATACACATAAGAAGATTTTGTTGAAAAGGCTTTAAAAGTATTTCAAGAAAATACAATTGACAAGTGTAAGTCAATTTTTGCAAGATAAAATTTATATTGCACACAATAATCAAATTTTCTTTCAAATAATTTCATCGATATGGAGGATGCATACCATCATCAAGTTATAGAGTCTACACTAGACTTGAAAACTTTTTTAATCCTTGTGACCATAGAGTGCTTCCCTTAAAATTCATGTATGAAACTATTAAATGACAAGTTCAAGTATTACCTAACTAAGTAATATACCATTTATAAAAATTTATTTTCAAGGTGTCATCTTATGATAAAATCAATTTACATGATATTTATTCTTAAAAATATTCACAAGATTGGTTTTCTTTCCCTCTTAAATATTCATTATTTTCTACACCCTTAATAGTAGTGTACATAGGGTAATGAATAGTAGGCTTGTGAGTATATTAACTCTTAATTAAGTCATATTATCATTATTATATTGTTATTTAGCTAATTAGGTTTTCCTAAGACCTATGTAGGGCTATCTAAGTCAACTTGAGTGATATCCTAAGCATAAATAAGGTATATATATGAGATAGCGAGTCTTATTTCATCATCATATTACGATTTTTGTTCTCCTTGGAGATATTTGGATGTTTTCTCCCTCGAAGTGGCTTGTTATTATTGTTTATTATAAAGTGTTTGCACCACATTTCCTATCATATTATCTATTGTGCAAGTTATTTCATTTAGTATTAGAGCATGATCTTAGCACCATAGAGGTAAGGCATTTTCTTAATATTGGAGGTCCTTTTGGGAAGTGTATATCTCTCAAAATTTTGCAATTTTTTTTATTATTTTAAATGGTTTTTAAAGAACATGTTCAAGAATCTACAATCCAAATTTTAGAGGATTTGGAGTAGAATTAAGTAATTTATTATAGAATTAGGGTTTCTACCCAATTTATTCACAAAGCGCATATCTCCCACATCCTACAGAATTGGATCTTGTTTTGTAGTGGTTTTGAAATGTCATAATTGAAGTACAAAATTAAGTGACTTAATGTAAAATTAAGGATTCCAAAAAAATCACTCTCAAGACTACAAAACACCTAATATTTGAGAGATTTTTTGAGAAATTTTGACCTAGGCCTTAGTAAATTATAGTAAAAAATTTAAATTATTTTGATTTTTTCATGTGATTTATTGAAAAAATATTTTCCACCATCATGACGGAGCCTACAATAAGAAGCAAAAAGAATGCTTCCACACTTGAGAAATCTTTAGATAAGGATGAGATAAAAATTAAAGATATTAACCCCTATGATGAAATTAACAAAGTCAAGGGTGATATTTCATCATTGGAGAAGAAGATGGCTGAATAAACTTTGTCACTAAAAAGGGATATGCAAAGGGATATGAGTGAATTAAAATCACTTATTCAGGGTATGAAGTGGAAGGGAGAAGATTAACTTGTTAAGGTGGAAGATAATTCATTTATTGAACATGAATTCTTTGGGCTTGACTCAAATTTTAAAAATGATCATCCATTTAATAATCCTATGCTTAGGCAATTCATGCCCAAGCTAAATATGAGAAATTTTGATGGCAAGGATCCAACCAATTAGATTTTCCAAATGGAGCAATACTTTGATCCTCATCATGTTCCTAGTGAACAGGAGGTGGCTATGGCATCATTATACTTGGAGCCAAATCAATTTATTTGGTATCTTTGGTTATGTGATGAAAAGAGAAAGAACGGTTGTGTGGTCACATGGTCAATTATTCAAGAGGAAATTGCTACCCATATGACAATAACTTTATGGATAGTTACTCCTACCAAATCACTAAGTTAAATAAAATAGGTATGTTCAAGGAATATGTTCAACAATTTCAAACACTTTTTTGAAGAGTGGGGAATGTGATAGAAGAAAATATGAAGGAATTATTTCTAGGTGGTCTAAAGGATCACATAAAATATGAGGTACTATTTTTCTAACCACAATCCTTATCACAAGCAATACTAATGGAAAGACAAGTTGATGAGAAGTTTTTGGTTAATAGGCAACAAGGGATTGTAAATGTAAGTGAAAGGAGATATCCTACACATTCATTACCTCAAACTAATAAGTATACTCCACAAAAATTGAGGAGAAGAGAGAAAAAGGGTTGTGTTTCAATTGTGACAACAAATATAGTCGAGGACATAAATGTAGTGGAAATGAATTGTTCAATATTGAAGGTACAAGTGAGGAAGAAGAGGAACATGATATTAGAAGGTGATAATGAGTCAGGTGAGGAATCACACGATTCCAAACCAATAATTTCTTGTCATGCATTCTTAGGTTTAATTTCCCCAAAAACTCTCAAGGTAGTGGGTTGCTTAAAGAAGTAGAAAGTAACAACTTGTTGATTGACATGGGTAGTACTCAAAATTTCATCAACAAAAATTTAGCTACCATCTTAATTGTTATATATATTGAGCTCCATAGTTTTAGGTCTTGATTGTAGATGGTGGTACTATTAGTTGTTTGAGAAAATTATCATAGCATTAAATTATCCATGGGATTATCACCTTGATAGCCCAATGTATGTTATCTCCATGGTTATAGCAAATATTTGTTTGGGATTATAATGGCTTACTACTTGGGAATAATTGAGATGAACTTCCAGTAACTATTCTTGAGATTTCAATAAGAAGGAAAAGCAATAGAGCTAAGAGGGTTGAAGTAAATGTTCCTACAAATGGTAAGATCTCATCAAAGGTAGAAGTTTCTTAAGAAAGGAGTTGATAAGTTTGTGGCCCAATTATGTTCATTAGAAGCCTATCCATCTAATTCTCCTACCCATCTCGATTTACAAGAAATCATTGATTATCACTCAATGGTTTTAATAGACATGCCTAAAGAAATTCCTCTTAAGAGGTATCATGATCATGCCATACAACTAGTTTTAGGGAGCTAGCCTCCTAATATCAAGCTCTATAGGTACCTATATATATAAGTGAAATTGAAAAGATTGTAGAGGAGATATTAGAGGCAAGCATTATCAGGCATAGCCCAAGTTCTTGCTTAGGTTGTCCATGGTGATGGTTCATACAAAGAATGAAACTTGGGACATCTTCCCAGACTATAGAGTGCTCAACATGTATACCATCAAAGATAAGTTTCATATTCCAATCATTGATGATTTACTAGATGAATTAAATGGACCTATGTATCTTACAAAGTTAGATCTTAGATTAGGTTTTCATAAAATTTGAATTAAGGAAGAAGAAATTTCTAAGAAAACATTTGTGACTCATGAGGGTCATTATGAGTGTTGTGTGATGCCATTTTATCTTACCAATACACCATATACATTTCAAAGTTTGATGAACTCCATCTTTAAGACGTTATTAAGTTTATATTAGTTGTCTTTGATGATATATTGATTTATAGCAAGACATGGGAAGAAAATTTACAACATGCAGATCAAGCATTCTAAGGATTCTGAGATCAAAGTAATTCTGTATTTAAGCCATCCCAGTGTGCTTTAGGGTATCAACCAAGGTGGAATAATTGGGAAAAATAGTTTCATATGAAAGGATTAAGGGTTGATTCTAAAAAAAATTAAAGGCTATCATGAGATATGGTCTATTCCCAAAACCGTATAGAGAATTGGGAGTTTCTTTGGGTTGACCGTTAAGAATATTTGTGAAGAGTGCCATGGCCCTTATAGTAGTACCCTCAAAATTATTTAATGATATGGGGAAAATCAGCCCTCAGAGCAAAATCCAAACCATCCTTAAGAAAATGCAGCACTTATAAGTCTTTTTGAAACAACTTTCATAAATCTGCAAAATGGTGGTTTCTTATTTACGTCTCTGAGAATTACATAGAAACATATGAAATCAGATTGTTTACAACCATATGGATTGATGGAAACCATTAAAAAACTGAAATATGACTGATACAAAATAGAAAAGACCAAACAAAGACTATTCTCCTTCAATCTATCCTCTTTTAGCAGCTTCTAGCCCCTTTAACCTACAATCTTCAATGGAAAAACACTACTACAATAAACCACATGGATTAACCAATCTTCTTATTGATGTAAAAGCACCCTCAAACCTGTAAAAATATGGATTTTTGGTCTACTTCCCCAAGAGATACACTTAGGGACTCCTCTTCCAAATTTTGGAATAATGGATTACAAAAGTGGAGCTCACTAGCTCCCTCAAACATGGGCCTTTCTACCTACATAAATCGACAATCATGGAGTCATACATCCTCCTCAAAATTTGGCAATGTCTCCCCATCTCAACTTGCAAAAAATTCAAAGCCTCCTCCCCAAATGACAAGGCATCATAATATAGAATTTTTAGAATGAGAAAACCATTTTGGTTTCCAAAACAACATTTTAGAAACCTCATTGGAATTCCACGCCCACCTTGAGGAGAAATCATAAAATAATTTAAATTACTAAATGCTCACATGAACCTCACATGGGAACCTAACTCAAAGCCAATCAAATTCAGTCAATTCAGAAATCTCCATAACTCCTTGATGTCTCTAATGGCTCCAAATATGAACATGCACCAATGTGCAAAACTAGTGGCCCAGCATGTGAATGCATGAAAATCATGTAATTCAACATGCAAGAGGATGCTTATAAAGTGGTCCCCACCAAGAAATGGGATATAACATTTACTGGAGTAAATACCCATCAAAATTATAACTACAAACTCACATAGGAAATATTAAAATATTTGGAAATTTAAAATAATTAATTTCTCACACAACATTATCCCACATATAACCCCTTATTAAAAACTAAAAAAAAAGAAATTATTTTTGGGTGATGTAAGATTTCTCTTACACCCTAGATTCTCCTACATAAAACACCAAAGGTAGGGACATTTTTGTGAATATGGATTCACAAAATGGAGTTGAGTGGTAGTACCACCCTTTCAAATTGCAAGTAATCCTTAGAAAACTCCATCACTGAATTTGGTACCTCATAAATTAATTCTTCTTTCTCCTCTTCCAATGCCTAGTTAGAACAAGTATTCTCCTCCTCTGACAACTATACTCTTTACTCCTCTTTCTCGATGTGGAATCAACTCCACCATAACTTGACCACCCCCTCCAAGTGTATTTCACATTCTCCTCCAATCTTGTGGGATTCAACCCACCATAGTCCATCCACCTCCACCAATTTTTGCTTTCACTTAACTCTGCAACACCATACAAACCCTTCTTTGCATACCAATCATCTCTAACAAACTCTAGCTAAACCATTTCATCTGCATTCACTAACTCATCCATCTAAACATGAAAATAATCTTTCTTAAATTCAATAAGAAATGATTTTACCTTCCCATCTTCTGTTGTAACTTCAGTTTTATTCTCTTCTTTCATGCCTTTAGTAATACATGCACAACTACATATCACTTCCTTGTCCTATAACTAGTGCATCACACACTTCTTCCATTACTGCAATCTACATCAAAAAATCATCTCTATCTTTTTCTTCTATTTCCTCCAAAGGACTCTTCTGTTGGAACTTCATTATACTCACACCCATCTTTATAAGAATATTTATTAGATTAAGTTCATGAGATTCCATCCCTTTGCTGCAACCTTCCAATTTTCTTGTTTGTATGTCTCATAAGTCTTCACAAAGACTTTCCTTTTTTCCAATTTTTGAGATCTCATTCTCCATGTCTTCACATGTAAACTGCCTCACTTAGTGATTTCTTTACAAATCCTCAACACTCTCTACCCATAGGTCCTGGTGAAAACTACCTCACATCAATGCTATTTCCTACATACTCAAGAAATCCCACTCTGATACCACTAATGTAGGGGAAAACCAACCCTCAAACACAAATCCCAATAATTTGAAAATGCAACTTAGATATTGTTTGAAACAACTCATAAATCTGCAAGAAGTAACTTTGGTTTCTTATCAAAAATCTCAAGAAATTACATGTAAAACATAGAAAATATAAGCTTCAAAATGAGCAGGGGATCTTGGTAAATACGCCTACCTAGATTGGGCTCTTGGCATCAAACTACTTTCAAAGGGATTATTTAGCTCTTGTTGAGGCTCCCAATCCAACTTTAGATAACTTGATGTTGGACCCTCTCTCAGCCACCATTACTCAGGATGATAATTATAGCATTCTTTGTGTTATCACTCTCGAGGAATTTTTTCTAGATGCTTTTAGTATGGGTGCCTACAAGGCACCTGGACTGAATGGTTTCCCCCTACTTTCTTTGAACAAATATTTTGGGATATTGTGGGTGAGGACCTTGTCTTGACTCCCAGGGATTTCTTCAAATTTGGTAAGATTCTCAAACAGTTGAACCACACTTTTATTTCCCTAGTTCCCAAGGTTTATGAACCCTGGTTAATGACTTATTTCAAGCCCATTAGGCTTTGCAATACTAGTTACAATATCTTCTCTAAAGTCTTGGTGAACCACCTTAAACCCCTCCTAGAAAAAATAATTAGCCCTACCCAAAAAGGTTTTGTTCTTGGTCATCATATTTTGGATGCCACCATAACTACACATGAAATACTCCATTCCATGGATAGATGCAAAAATGCCAGTATGGCCCTCAAATTGGATATTTCAAAAGCATATGATAATTTTATATGGGACTTTATCCCCAAAGTCCTAGCTAAGTTTGGTTTCGACTAAGGGGTGGTCAACCTCTTGATGGAATGCATTACTACAGTTAGATACTCTATGTTGGTTAATGGGGGCCCCTTTGGTTTCTTCAAAGCTAGGAGAGGTATCAGATAGGGTTATCCCCTCTATCCCTATGTTTTTATAATGTTTATGGATGTCTTGAGTAGTAACATATCTAAACTCTTGCCAGAGGGGTCTATATAGGGAGTCAAACCTACCTCATCCTTGGAACCTACTGTTATCCAATAGTTCATTTATGATATGATACTCTTTGGGAAGGCCTCTACGGTTGAATCAAGTAAATGGAAAAGTTGACTTAATAATTATGTTGCTTGCTCTTGCCAATGTATAAATTATAATAAAAGCATGATTTACTTCTTCAACAGCACTCCTGCTCTACAAGATCAGGTGATTGTTGTCCTTGGTTGTGTGAGTGGCTCTCTCCCATCGGTGTATCTAGGGTTACCCCTTACTATTAAGGAAACCATCACTCCTACCTTTTGGAATACAGTTCTTGAAAGGATTCAAATGAAATTGGTGGGATGGAAAGGATCCATCCTAAGTCATGCTGGAAAATTGTAACTCTTGTTTGCAGCCCTTCAGGGGATCCCTATTCACTTCCTCTCTATCTTTAAGATCCCAAAATATATTGCAGAGAATTTTGAAAAAATTCAAAGGAACTTTTAATGCTCCTGGACTGAAGAAAAGAAAAAAAATTCTCTGGTTAGCTGGGACAAAGTCTATAAGCCTAAATCTTGTGGTGGGCTTGGAATCTAGAATATCCTATGCACACCATCAAGGCCTTACTTTCTTAGGTTGGTTGGGACCATTTGAGGAATAATAAGGACTGGTGCAAGATTATGAATGCTAAGTATCTCCACAATAGACCTATGATTAAATTCCTCTCTAATGATCATCCCTCATGATCTTTAGCATGGAATAACATTTGCAAAATGTAGGGGCTGCTCATGACCAAGATGAAATGGAAGTTTGGGAATGGTAATAACATTAGATTTTGGGAAGAACCTTGGTTGTTAGACACCCCCCTTTCACAGTCTGACTTTAGGAATCCTATAAGACTGGTACAACTCTTCTTCAATATGTACATTGGTGACTACCTTCTTGGTCTAGTGGGGGCTAGGAGGTGGAAGGATCTGCTTCTTTGTTGTCCTTTGTCCCCTGAGTTTTTAACTCTGGGTAAGTCTGTGCATGACTTACTCTCCCTTACCAGATTACCTTTATCCAACATGGAGGATGAATTCTACTCGACTTATCACAGGCAGGGCAATCTTTCAATCAGAATGGCTTACAATCTATTATCGGCTCAGGGTATTGAGCATGGACCCTGGAAACAGGTTTGGAATTGGCACATGATTCTGAAAATAAATTTCTTCTGGTGGATAGCCTACCATAACAGGATCCTCACTCAGGATAACCTAAGGAAAAGAGGATTTTATATCCCTAACAGGTGTTTGATGTGCAAATGAAATGAAGAATATGTGGATTACTTACTTTTGCACTACCCGTTTGTTATTGGTGTCTGGGAGTTGGCTTTGGAAAGATTGGGGACTCACTGGACTATGTGTAGGGACATCAAATCCTTCATCTTGAGCTAGGTTGGGCCTTTCCATCACCCCTTACCTAGAGTGATTTGGAACCAAGTCCCCCCATCATTTGTTGGTGCTTATGGAAAGAGAGGAACAACCAGATATTTAGGAATATTGAGATGAGTCCTAAGGAGGTTTTTGGTAGAGGGCTAAGGTTAATTTCTAAAAATATCTCAATTTTCAATGGGAAAACCCTAGACAAAGCTCCTACTGAATGTGAGATTAGAATGGTTAAAGCTTGAAACCAAAATCTTGAGGTCAACTCCTTTGATAGCTCTCTATCCCAAGATAGACAAGAAACTATTTGGAAACCCCCGAATTGTGGATGGAATAAACTCAGATTTGATGGTGCTGCCAAAGGAAACCTGAGTAGGGAAAGCATAGGGGGTATAATCAGGGACTGTAGGGGAAACTTTGTGGCTGGTTACTCGAGGGGTATAGGGATTCATACCTCCATGACTATGCAAGAAAGGGCACTATTAAAGGGAGTCTAGTTAGCTGTTACTATGGGAATAAAGAGACTGCACATAGAAGGGGATTCTAAGTTGATGGTTAACTCTATAAATTTGGGAAGATTATTAGGATGGAGTACCAAGGATATCTTGTTAGATATAAACCATTTGGTGTTGATGTTGGACATGAAGATTGTTACTCACATTTATAGGGAGGGTAATAAAGTTGTTGATGCCCTGGCGAATCTCGACTCCCATTGGAGAGATTCTAAGTGTTGGAGGAATATGGGGAACCTACCACCAAGAATATAAGGTATCATCCTTAAGGAGCAGAGCTCACTTGTTTTTCATGATGACATCTAAACTTGTGTTTTTCATGGCTTTTTCGGTGGTCCACATTTTCTTATTGGGTGATGTGGACAAAGATGAAGGTTGACTTGTTAAATACGTAGCATAAATTGAATAATGGGGTGGAGATTGATTTTACGGAGCTAATTATGAGGAGTAATGGGAAGTACAATGAGGTAACGACCAAGTTGGGTCTAGCCTTATGCAATCTTTATTTGCGGTCTTCTCTCAGTCTTTGCATATCCTTTCAGATTTTCAAATTCAAATTTAATGTGACTAATAATTATGACATGAAACTCTTGCCTTGTCTTATCAACTTCACTAAAAAGCTTCTATTGATAAAAGGAAGATATTTCTAGGGAAGGCTAAATTTGGCCCCACGACCAACCATCATCGATACTTGTGCTATGGAAATGTGGAAGGAAAACCTTCCAATATCATAATTTTTCACAAACTTAGTGGTAGGTGTTTAAAGATTTTCATTAATGGGCTCACGAAGATTACCTTTTTTTATTTAACTCCTGAAGCATGTGCCCTGCATACCATCTTGACTTCCTGGAGCCTTCTTGGTTGGCTTAAAAGAAGAAGTGTTTGGGTGACCTCTCACATTAACAAAAATTCTAAGCTTTTTCTCTCACCAATTTCCTAGTTGTGTAGGGTGAAGAATGGTGAAATGGGTGGTGACAGGGTGAGGACAAAGCTAGACAATTGTGGGGATTTTCACAAGGACTAACTAGTTTGGCACATCTGTGTCAAAGGTGGGTTGGCACCTTTAATGGAATGCTTGGTTGGTCATGATCTAAGGATGCTGGCAAAATTTGCAAGCTCCTAGAAGGAAATAAGGGTTACAATGGGTGGAATCTCCTTTGAGGTCAATTCAAGGAGGTGATTGCACAGGTGACGGGGCTCTCTTGTATTGGGAAGAAGTACCCTAAGCACACCATGGCTCACAATAATGAAAGCCTTAATTCCTTCTTTAGAGGAAATGAAAAACCTATTCACTCATACTTTGGCTTTACAAGAGAAGCTCTCCCACAGTCATGGGACTAGGTCTGTTTCGCTCTCATGAAGTATGTCACTTTAGAGGGTAAATGTAATACTTTCTATAATTATCATTTGCCTCTTTTAAATCACCTCCGCCATAAAATGTATTTGAGCTTCATGTTTTTCTTACTCACTAATTTGGAAAGCTCCGTTGAGAAATGCTTAGAATCTGCTACCCAAAATCTTGAGGATTCTCCTCCCCTACCACTCCACCAAGGCCTCATCTTTAGGCTTTATCATTTTCACCCCACGCTTTTCCCACCCAAACCCATGTCCACTGTCAGTATTGAGGAAGTCAAACCCCCTGCTCAAACCAATATCTCCCCGACTAAGTCTAAAGGACCCAAAAGGAAAACCCCTCCAGGGAATACTAATACCCCCAAGCCTAAACCACCCACCAAAAAGAAAAAGGGGATTGTGGGGCCTTCTTAGTCAAATATTGTAGCTGGGCTCTGTGAGCTCAAATCTACCCCTGACAAGACTGATAGCAAAACTATAGCCAAGAAAAAAGTGAAAGAAGAAGGGAAAGGTCTGGTGGTGTCGTCAGCCACTGACAACAACTAGAAGAAAGTGGTGGGTAGATACTCCAAGGGGGATGTTGTGGTTGTTTCTATGATCGAGATTGGGATTGAAAATACTAGCATTACGAGATCTAGAAGGCTGGCAAAAAATAGCAAGAAAGTGCAGATTAATGAAATTTCTACTAATGAGCAGCAGTTTTCCAACAAGGGCAATAGGAATGAGGAAGACACAGAGGAGGAGGAGGAGGAGGAGGAGGAATTTGTTGAAGTGCCTAACCACTTTTCTGAACTCAACAAAATTCTAAAGGAGAACTCAACTTCCCAATCCTCTTAACCTCAAGCAATGGAGCATGAAGACATCATGAAGACTATGGAAAAAGGGGAGGATCATCACATACTATTGGAGTGGGTGGAGAAACTCAAAAATAAGTTCACAGGTCTGGCTTGGTTCACTATCAAGTTGGTCCACCATGCGGCTGGAACCCTTTCCACTATTCTTAAGGATGAAATGGATAAGAAGGCTATGGAGGAAGGCCCCAACTAGGTTGGGGAGGATGTTGTTTACCTCCTCTCTCAGAATTGAGAGAATGCTAGCTAGTTTTTTGTTTGTGTCTCAACTACTAGGTTGTTTTGGTCGGCTATTGGTCTATGGTTACTATGTTTTCTTTTGGTAAATTTTTGTTATGTTTATATAGACTTGGTCCTTTTTGGCCCCTGAGGCTCGTTGTGTAAGGGTACAACACCTTGTAAATGTACTTGGGTATGTAAAAGCGTAATCATCATGAAAAACAGCCCTTAAGGATGTAAAAAAATTAGAAAATTAGAGTTAGTAAACTTGACATAAAAATTTGAATAAGTTATCTTATATTATTTCAAAAATATGTAAGAATATAATTTGTAAAAAATTTAATGTAGTTTCTAAAATACTAGGTTTATTTAAAAATAAATAAAATCTATTTGGTGAAAATTTGAAATTTCAATGCAGTAGTACTTAAATTTTAGGGAAAAAATAAGAAGTAGGTGTCTGTCTAACCACCCTAACCATAATAAAATGATAATATTTTTTTATAAGATTTCATATATAAGTAGAGGACTCATGTCCAGATGTGATGCATATTTTTTTATAATTTTTTTCCAAGTAAATAATTAATTATGAATTTTTTATTACAAATTTTAAAAAATATAAAACTCATATGTCTAACCACCTTAATCCTGGTCAAAATCCTCATGAAATTCAATTTTATTTTTAATCATGTATCATGTGAAGCATAGAATGTGATGCATGTTTTGATTCAAAAATGTGATACCGCTTTGAAAGCTATAGATTTTGCAATCAACCTGTAATAATCGTCTTTAGTCTAGCATATAAATTTATACTGTGGAAAGTTGAGAATCTCCTTTTAAAAACTTTTTCATTTCATCAATTTTAAATGCGTAAAAAATTCATTAGCCACATAATTCTACACATGTAAATTCATCATATTGCCACTTTTGGGCTCCATCATCATGATCTTGCACATACCTTTTATCTTATCAAAAACATAGAAATTTTGAAATTAGATTGTTTGCAGTCATATGGGAAGATGGAATTACAAAATTGAAATATGACTTATACAAAATAGAAAATACCAAACACAAACTAGTCTCCTTCAATCTATCCTCTTTTAGTAGCTTCTAGCTCATTCAACCTGAAATCTTCAATGGAAAAACATTGTTCTAATAAACCATGGATTAAGCAATCTTCTTGCTATTGTACAAACACCTTCAAACCTACAAAATATGGAGTTTTGGTCTCCTTCTCCAAGAGATACACCTAGGGCCTCCTCTCCCAAATTTTGGAATAATGGATTATAAAAGTGGAGCTCACTAGCTCCCTCAAACATAGGCTTTTCTACCTTCATAAATCTACAATCATGGAGTCATACATCTTCCTCAAAACCCAAAAACATCTCCCCATCTCCAAGGATTTTTTTAGTGCCAAATCTTTTCCAATTGGAAAATATTACATATCAAGAAAGTCAAAATTGGTGAATAAATCACACCCAACATGGTGGCCAAATCACCCAGATTTTATGAATTATTGGTCCAATTCTTGTCGATTTATTTTATGAGGAATATTTAAGTAATAAATTCACCATAACAAACTACGTGTTTCAAATGGGACCAATTAATATTTTTCGCCTGGAATCTCAAAAGCATGTAATAAATCACCTACATATTCACCAATACTATTAAAACAACATTATGTATCAAGACCCATTTCGAAAATTAAAATTTATAAATAGAACTTTGCTTATGAGGACCCATTTCGCCAATTAAAATTTACAAATAGTTTCTTATGAAGACCCATTTCTCCAATTTCCGTGACACCTCCATGATAATCATACGACCATAATTGCCTTCAAAATTACAATGTATCATTGCCCAATACTTAAATGTATCATTGTATGATCACATGAGATTTGCCAAATTTTTAATATACTATTTAAATATCCCATGGAATTTTCCAAATATGGGTTGATATAAATACAATCAAAAGTGTCATTTATTTTTACACATTTTGTTTAGTTCTGAACTTGTGAGCTCTCAACTCAAAATTTGGACTTGGAACCTTGAAGTTGATTGTATGCAAGTTACAAACTTACAAAATAGGCATTATTGCATTAACAAATAGCAAGTTAATGAAAACCTAAACTTAAAGGTGAGTGATCATTTCTTCATAGTGATAAGATTCAAGCTTTATCTCCTTTCCATTCTTGCTTTAATCTTAAAGATGATATTGAGTAGGGAATGAGATCTATATTCTTTGTCCTTCTTAAACAAGAAGACATTTTTTCTAGCTTTTATTCAAAGTGAGAGATCAAGATCTCAAGCAACAAGTGCAATAAGGATAAGACTCCTCAAGGTGGTGAAGGGACTAAGAGGCCATCAATATTCCCAAAATATGAGTTACCATACAATCTTACTTTGGAATTGGCGATGCTTCTAATCCATCAGATCAAGATGGAGCTACATCATCAACTCTTCCACCAAATATTAAAGAAGGAATTGGCAATACCTCACTGCCACTAGAAGGTGGGATTGTCAGAGTTAAATGAGTCAAATGAGGATGTAAATACCACAAAATATGTTCCAAGGGATACCCTAGTTAGCCAAATGAGATAATTGACTTAGATGAAAATTTTGTGGCCATAAATGATATTGGTAGCAAGAAAAGAAAAGGAAAATAAAAATGGAGCATGAGTGGGAAATGACAAGGATATTTTAGCTTGATTGGGTGTCAAGGTACCCATTCATCAAAGTGGTGGAGAAAGCAAACAAATATGAACCTCCAATAGAATGCAAGTGTATGATTTATAGTTGGAAATGTAAAAGAGACAAGAAGTTTTAGCTAAAGCTTGACACTATAGAAAAGCATATCGGCAAAGTTTATGAAAAAAAAATCATAGATGGAAAGGAACAATCAGTAGTATGATGGAAAGTAAAGCAATAATTTCTTCCTTTTAAGTATGCCATAAAATATGAAGAGCATAAGCAAAGAATGTTGAAGCTTTTTGCATGTGGAGGTAGAACAATTTGGAAAATTAATGGAAGGAGAAAAACTAGCAAAAACTTTTCAAATGAGTGTTGTTTTTCATATTTTGTCCATAGGGTGTCCTATGACAAACTACCCAAAATATTTTAATTTATTATCTTTTTTGGGTGTTCCTCACTTTCCTAGCACACATTGGTTAGTAAATGCTAGATGGGAATGGGAAAGTTGTCTTGCTATAGTAGAAAAGCAAGATTTAAGTGATAAATCAAAAGATCCAAACTCCATTGCATTATCTCTAGGTGAAGTTATTGTGGTAGATAATACTTCTTGGGTCTGTATGCATGTGTATAATGTAAAACAACATGTCTTCCAAGCTCATCTTCTTTGTGTTCATAAAGTGAAGGACAATTCAACATCACAAAATCTATTTGAACTAGTCAAGAAATATTTGAATGAAATTGGAGGTATTGATGACTTGAAAATTTCCAAAAAGTTGGTGTGTGTAGGAACTGATGGAGCTGCAGTAATGCAAGGTCACGGGACTATTTTTTGTACAAATTTACTAACTACTTGTGCACCATACATGCTTGGCATTCACTGCATGGTCCATAGAATTAATTTAGCATTTAGAATTGTAAGCAAGTATCCTACAGTATCAAAAGTTGAAAATCTAGTCTGTGAGCTCTATGCATACTTCTACCGAAGTCCCAAATGTTTAGTGGAATTTCAAAATTTTGCTAAGGGAATAACAAAAGGAAACAAGATTCTTAAGGATGGTGACATGAGATGGATCTCCTTGCATGAATCAACGCAATGACTTCTTTTAGAATATCAATCCTTGATTGGAATAATGTACAAGCATCACAACATAGTAGACAAAGCTCCAAACCTCTTACATAGGTTAAGTGATATAGAGACACTCTTGACTTTAGCTAGTCTTCTCCCCATGCTGGATGAAATGAACAATCTTGTGAAGAAATCCCAAGATAGAATTATGTATATCTATGAATATACCAAATTACATAGAATCACATGCATGGTCCCTGACCATCTATATCTAGATCTAACTTCTAAAAGCCCAATTTTTGTAAGTTGGCATAAAATTACAGATTTGAATCATCCTAAAAATTATTTATAGTTTAATGCAAGTGGGAACTTATGTATCTATGTACATGTATTTGAGATACTAATGTACCATTGTACAACAATTAGGCACTCTATCAGAGAAGTACCTTTTACAAAGGAAGCTTTTAATGACATTGTTAAATTTGTTAGTGATAATTTGAAGGAAACTACAAAATCTCTTTCCATAAAGATTTATAATAGATTCCCTTGAGAAGAAATACATGAATCCATGGCTATTGTGTACCCTCAATTTTTAATTCAAAGCAACCAAAATAGCCCAAGCTATTTTCATGATAAAATAATTATCTTGGTTGAACACTTTTCAAAAAGTGTAAAATACAATGAATAGACAATAGAAGGAATTATAAATGGAGATAAGCTTAGACAACAATGTAAGAATTTTGCAAGAAGTATTATGGACTAGTTTGATTCCATGGAGAATCCCTTTGAACTAAGATCAATAACAAAGGCTTAGACAACCTTAAGTCAGAGTGAAATATTGCATGGTTCAATATCAGAATATTTTAGACTTGTTGATTTATGTCAAACAATGATATTGGGGTCAGTGGAGGATGAGAGATTTTTCAATTCATTGGCATTTTTGAAATCAAAGATAAGAAAAAAACTAGACAAGAATTTGGAAAAATGCTTGAGGATGTTTGGAACTGCATATAATGTCAAAAATATTCCTTTTGAAAGGGCACTCACAATATGGAGGTCCATATGCAAAAGAAGAGGGTTGTGCAACACTTCAAACATTGGTAGTGGTGGCACTAGCAATGGGACACATGATAGTGACACAATGAATGTTGAGTTTGAGACACAGGGTGAAGAAAATGAAGACTAGACTTTGAATCAAGATGACTCTTTTACTTTATCTCAAGTTGAACATCAGTTTGAGGACCCTAACTTCATTTGGAAAATGGAAGTGAATTTGTAGTTTTTAGGTATTTATACTACACTTCAAGTTCATGAATCATATTCCAAACTATAGTTGATGATATTTTATATTGTATTCCATGAAATTGTGAATCATTGCACTTCATGATATTTTATTTTATATTGCACTTCATGAATCATATTCCAAACTATAGTTGATGATATTTTATATTGTATTCCATGAAATTGTGATATTTTATGTTTTATATTGTATTCCATGATATTCAATTTGATATGTGATTTTGCATCATTTTTCATGGTTTATGAATTATATTGATCAGTTCCTTATCTATGACCAAGTAAGAAAATGAAATATACTCCTACAATAGACCAACTCATAGTCATGGCTTCTTATAACCTCACCGCCTTACAATGAGAAACTAAGCAAAGAACAACACTTATCACACTACTTATAAATTCTTATTGCATTTCCATCCACACAATCTTTGATAAATAACTGAAAGGAATATTAATCCATTCCTTGAATAGAAGCTAATAGTTCAATATCCATAACATAAACATGTGATGTGATATGAGAACTTATAAATAGCCCTTGATTATTTTGAGTCAAAAGATAGTGAATACAATACTAGAGAGAAAGATAGGTTGATATTCAAAATTAAAGAAATACACTTAAGTATTCAAGTCATCTTTTGTTATTACAGAGGAAAATTATAACATTTCCTATATGTGCTATCAAATAGCTTAAACTGTACAAAAGAGCTTACAAAGAATGAGATGAAAGATCAAAAACAAGAACGCTTTGAAATTTTGAATGAGGCTTAGGATTCCCTTTTATAACATAAGGGAAGCAACAAGCAAATAAGTGAAGAACCCCATCCGAAAACTTTCCAACAACCAAATTCTCAGACACGAGGCATAGGAAAAAAAACATGGATCCACTCACAGGTCGAATAAAAAATTATAATTTTCATTTCATGCCTTAATCATATCCTAAGAATAGAAAGGAATAGGACAATGGCCCGAGTGGGGGTGAATTAGTGATGCGGTGTAGTAGCCGCAGGATCATGATGGGCCAAAAGTGGCAATATGATGGGTATATATATATAGGGTTAATGTGGCTGTCAGCTTTTTTACCCAAATTGATGAAATAGAAAAGGGTTTTAAGGAGATTCTTAGCTTTCCACCAATATAAATTATGATTTATTTTTGAATTTAATAAATTATTATTATTTATTTTCTATTTGAATTACAACTGAAGTCTTGGTTGGTGGTTGATTGAAAAACATCATGGCTTTCAAAGTATCACATAGTTTGAGATCTAAAACATGTGTCATTCTATGCTTCACATACTATAGGATTAAAAAAGAAAAATTAAATTTCATGAAGTTTTGACCAGTTAAAGATTGAAGTCGAGACCTACGATTTTAATATTTTTTTAAAAGAGTGTAATAAAATTCACATAATTAATTATTTGCCGGAAACAATTCTAGGCAAATGCTCATCCACATCAGGACCGAGGTCCTCTACCTATATGCTTAAAATCTTATAAAAAAATATTATCATTTTATTTGTGGTTAGGGTGGTCAAGCGGAACCAGAGCTTCTTATTTTTCTAAAATTTAGAAATTATACGCATTGAAATTTCAAGGAAAATTTCACAAATAGATTTTCTTTTTTTTTTAAAATGCACACCTAGTAGTTTAGAAACTAAATTCAATTTTATACAAATTCTATTCTTACATATTTTTGAAATAAAATAGATAACTTATTCAATTTTTTACATCAAATTGCCTAACTGTAATTTTTCTAATTTTTTTGCCACTTAAGGGCCTGTTTTTTCCATGAGTGATCTACTTGCATGCCACCGTCACCAAATTTAAACTCAAAATTCAACCTTATCAATTTCACAATACACACACTATTTTGTTATTAAGTATAAACATGAAATGCAAATAATAGAAAGAAAAATCAACACAATGAACACCGATTTTGTATTGGAAACCAATGAGGGAAACCATGGTGAGGATTAAACTCCTGATATAAAGTAGTTCAAAGTGAGATATATAAGAAGGAGGCTCATTGCCAAGATACTACCAGAATGGAATCACTATCACGAGGATACAAATCACTACTGAGGCTCGACGCCTGCAAAATATTACAAAACAAAATTAGGCTTCATATTGCTTAAAAAGTGATAGAGAGTGCTATTGATACAATTTTGGTGTTGCTCAGTAAACTGACTTGACACACTTCATCATATTCACATTTCTTCTCCTTTGCATTCACAACTACTTCATTAATCTCACAATCTTCAAAATCTGTTCAACATATATACTCGATCCATCCACAAGCATCAATTAGGCCAATCTAATTAGATGCATTTCCTTGTTTACCAAAAATACCAATTTCTAGCTTCAAGTATTTGCAAAATTCTTTCCAACCAATAAATCAAAATGTGTAGTATGCTTTATCATGTCAACATAGACCTAGGATAGGTCTCACATATATCTGCATATAAAAAAAATTTATTTCACCATATCACAACTTATCCATGAAGTCAGCCAGAAATAGACTTCATTGCAAAAAGTAATCAACAAAATAATTTAATGCTGATTATGCGAGCTTGAGCATGAAATATTTTTGAACATACGGGTATAAAGGATGATAGACCCAAAGGTGGCAATATGATGGGTATTTTAGAGGGTATGTGGTTCCTATAAGAATTTTTGCAATTGATGAAATGAAAGAGGGTTTTAAAGGAGATTATCGGCTTTCCACCAATATGACCTGCTTTACTTTGAATTTAATAAATAGTATTATTCATTTTCTATTTGAATTATGACTAAGTGTTGATTGATAGGTTGATTGAAAAACATCTATAGCTTTCAATGGCATCACATTTTTGGAATCCAAAAATGCATCACATTCTATGCTTCACATCTTATAGGTTTAAAAAATAAAAATAATTTCATGGAAGTTTTGACCAAAGTTAGAAGAATTGGCTAGACATCTGAGTTTTTTTTATATTTTTAAAAGTTATAATAAAAATCATAAATTGCTTTACTTAGAAAAAATTACATAAAATATGCATCACATCACGGTTATGAATCCTCTACTTATGTATAAAATCTTATAAAAAATGTATCATTTATTGTGGTTGAGATCCTCTGAGACACCTACTTCTTATTTTTTCCTGAGAAATTTAAGTATTACTTCATTGAAATTTCAAATTTTTCACCAAATGAAGTTTTTTTAAATAAACCTTCTAGTTTGGCTTATATTCATTTCTGATTCTATTCTTACATATTTTTGAAATAGCTATAGATAACTTATTCAAATTTTTTACATCAAGTTGCTAACTTTGATTTTCTAAATTTTTTTCCACTTAAGGAGCCTATTTTTTCCATGATGATCTTGCACATACCCATACATGCTTTCAGTAACCATAAATTATATCCCAAAACTCTAGACAACAACTATCAACTCTGGAGGATTATGGACTAAAATACTAGAGG
The DNA here is from genome assembly GCA_007258455.2 of Sequoia sempervirens. Taxonomy (NCBI): domain Eukaryota; kingdom Viridiplantae; phylum Streptophyta; class Pinopsida; order Cupressales; family Cupressaceae; genus Sequoia; species Sequoia sempervirens. Next base: position 21,560 of record VDFB02094468.1, read on the forward strand.
GTGTAGCTTGTATACCAGTTTAGATACCAAACCAAAATACTGATTCAAGCACTAACTTAGACTTGCAATCACAACCTGATTAACATGGTGACATCAATGACAACACAAAATTATAGAGATAGCCATTCTTCTTCATTCTTCCAACAATCTCCCCCTTTGTCATTGATGGCAACATGTGCCAAAATTTATAAAACACAATATTCTCTCCTCATATCACCTTAGTTTTTCTCCACATGACTCTCTCCCCACTCAAATGACTCTCTTACCCTTTGAAATCAATAAAAAAGGGTGACCAAAATATGGGATATAAATGTATGTATATGATAGCCTTGTATATACACATAAATTCCAGCTTCACATTTCAAACATTCAAATGAGAATGAGACTTTTTAAATGAAATATTTTCTTGTAACTCTCTCTTATAATCGAAAGAATCCTTTTCCATGCAAGCACAACCAAATTCATTCTTACACTCATACCTTCCAACAAAGATGACTATGTAAAGGAGGATGTCTGATCAGAAGATAGACACAGTCGTTCACAATTTTTTGCATCAAAGAGAATTTCGGAGAGATTATCCAACCAAACCTTAGCAACTTAACCAACTAGAAGGCTTTAACCATATCTAATCTTTTCCTTTGCATAGTTAGTAATTCTAACTACAATTCACCAACTCTTATTCTCTGTTTTCCATCCATCTCTTTGAAGAAATCAAAGTTCTTTTCAATACTATTCATCTTAGATTTAATGGCTTCAATTCTACTTCTAAAATTTTCAACAACTGTCGGCCATCAGAGAAGAAAATCGTTATGGGGTGTCAATGCAAAGTATGATGGAGAATTATTGGGTATTTGTAGGGTAATGTCAACGATAATTTTTCGGCCAAGATTGATGGGGAAAATGAAAGAAGGGTTTTAAGAGTGAATTTTCGGCTTTCCACCAATATAAAATTAATGTACTAATTTGAATTTAATAAATAATTATTACATTCATTTTCTATTAGAATTGACCAAGTCACGATCGATGAAATTTTGGAATTGAAAAACATCTATAACTTTCAAGCGGTATCATTTTTTGAATCGAGAAACATGTCATCACATTCTGTAATTCACATAATATAGGATTAAAAAATAAAAATAAAATTTCATGAATGCGACCAAGTTAAGGTGGTTAGACATCTGAGTTTTTTATATTTTTTTAAAGATTTTATGTGAAATAATTGTAATTAATTTACTTGGAAATAAATTACAAAAAATAGGCATCACGGTAGGTTGAATTATCTACTTATATATAAAATCTTATAAGAAAATATTATCATTTTATTATAGTTGAGGTGGTGAACCAGACCTCCTTCTTATTTTTCCCTAAGGAATTTAAGTACTCGCAGAATTTCAAATTTTTCACCAAATGCTGGATTTTATTTGTTTTTAAAATAAAAACCACTAGTTTATAAACTACATTCAATTTTCTGCAGATTCTATTCTTACATATTTTTGAAATAATATAGATAACTTGGCATTTCCAAATTTTTTCGTCAAGTTGCTAACCAGGATTTTGTGTGGAATTTTTGCCCTTAAGGACCTATTTTTTCCATGATGATCTGCATGAACAATGGCATGTTGGCGAACTTGTTTTTCCAACTTTTTTTTGTTACATCTTATTTCAAGCATAGCTTTGAACTTATAACTTTCGATTCCTTCCAACAATGTTCTCTCTTCAATAATCTCTACTAGATCATTAGGAAATGAATCTAACACAACTAAAATTGAAATACCCTTATTGAGAAAATAATCAACCAACACATCATCAATTTTAAGTTTCTCAATCAGAGAGCATGCATTCCACATTTCACCAATCTTCTTCATTTCACCCTTGTCCAACAACATTTTTATATCCTTTGGATCAAAGAAGTCAGATCCAAACAAAAATTATTCTTCATTCTTCTTTTCTTTCAAGACATTTGTTACAATAGTTTTCCTCCTTTTAGTTTTTGGAGGGGACTCAGCAATGATAACTTCCAACTCTTTCTTATCGGAGGATGAACCTACTTCAAACTTAATAGGTACTAACATACCAAAGAACATATTTATCTTTAAGGATGTGAAATATGATCTGTAGACACTCGCATCATCCACCAATGATTCCAAGTATCTATAAACTTATTTTCCAATAGGAATACTAGATTCCCACTCAACATTTTCTTTTCCCGGTAGTGAGTTCAAAAAGTAAAAATTCAAGCACACAAGAAAAGATCCAAATCAAAAAGGACAACCCTCAACCAATGACATTCAGGCATTCTCAGTTAGGTTTTCAAGTAATATGCTACATAGATCAAAATACTTATTTTCCTTAACCATCATATGTGCAAGATATACAACAATGGCCGAAGTCAAACCTTCATGATTTCTAAAATAGATTTTATAAGAAATGTTGTATGCAACATACCTTACAGTGGAATCCACAAGAGTATTTATCAATAGAGCTCGAGGGTTTTTATTAATTCTAGTAAGTTCCTCCACATCTTTGTATTTCATGGTTTTCTTCCTAGGGAGATTCCTAATACTGCATAAACCAGTAATCTCTTTGATTACTTCCATCGAAATCAAGTATGGTTTTTCCAACACAATACTCTCATTCTTGAATCGACTCAACAAGAACAAGATGAAATATTTATTTGTAAACTAGGTAAATTCTCCCCATAAATCCATACCTAGGGTTTTTATGGTCTATAACTCATATTCCTTCAACCCTAGTTCCATTTCCTTCATCTTCCTATGATCAAATTCTTCCAATTCAACTCCTTTCAACTTTGGTGGAATTATGTCACTTGCTCCTCTCTCCATTATTGTGCTTATCTTTCTTGAGTTCATCTTTGTTTAGTCAAAACTTCTTCCTTTTCCCTTCTTCCCCTCTATAAATAGAGAAGTAATTCTTGAGTATCCATAATAATTTCTTCATAATTGCTTCAGATCTCTTCAAGATCGCTCCAAGACACCTTTCAACCTCTTCAAGTGCTCAAATGATCAAAAGGACTTATGAATTTCACCTTATACACTATTGATTTTCCCTAATTTGTATTAAATGTGGAAAACATCAAAAAGCTACTAAAACCATTCTTCTCAACATAGAAAACCCTAATTTAATCTATAAATTAGCATGCCAACATGTTTTCTTCCAATTTATTTTTCAAAACCTCTATTTATTCATTCATCACATTACATCCTCATTCCAACCTTAGACACTCCATTCATTCAAGGGGTTTTTACAGTTTTATGATAATGCTCCCCCTAAGGTCATACTCGATCTAGTTCCTAGAGGAATTGTCCATACTAGATGATGGAACAGACACATCAACAATTTTAGGTTCTTCTTCTTCTTTCTTCTTCCATATCTTATACATCTCTTGCTTCATCTCTTCTTTGTTGATCTTCTTTACCGGTTCATTCTTCTCTACCCAAGCAAACTGCTTTCCTTCTCACTCCTGCAAACCTTTGAGATATGTCCAGGTTTCTTACAATTATAGTAGAAAATACTTTTCTAATTAGTCTAACCTTCATTACTTCCCGATCTACATTGATTTGCTTTATTTCCAAATTTGTTGCAAGTATAGCAGTAGCCATTAAAATATTGATTCATTCTACCTCCATTAAACCTATTCATCATCACCTGACTAATCATTCTCACCTGAGATCTACATTTAGTAGCTTTATGTCCAAATTTCTTGCACAAAAAACATTTTCTAGAGAAAGAACCAGGAAACTATTTCATCCTGCTCCTACATTTTGTTGCTCTATGACCATATTTTCTACAAAAAGAGAAAATACCATTGAAAGATGGATACCTTTGTACATTAGACTGTCTCATAGGTGGTCTCTTTGCAAAATTTCTTGAATTTGTTTTTTTCTTTTCTTTTGATTGTCCTTTGAACTTTCACCTGTTTCATTTCCCAAGCCACCTTTTTTTTTACTTGGTTTATGTCCTACAAGTAGTTCTTCAAGCTTGTTGGATCTAGATTTGAAAGTTCTCACAATTTTTTTCCTTCTCTAGTTCTACTCTCAAGTTTACTACCTCATGTTCAAGTTTAGAGCATTCATCAAATTTGTTCTACACCATTATATTCAAACATTTTACAATTCTCTTATTTTCTTCTACAAGCACTTTTAGTCCAATTATATCTTGTTTCTACTGCTCACTCACTTCTCTATGTCTTTCCTTGAATTTCTTTAATTGTTCTTTTAGTTTCTAGACACATTCATTTGCATCTTCAAGATTTTCTTTCAGATCTATGTTTTCATTTTCAACTTTTTCAAGATCCTCAAGTGTAGCCTAGAGTTCTTTATCATCCATCTAATCAATCCTTTAGGATCTTCCTCAAGCAGTTAAGCTCTATACCAAGGAACCAAAGCTCTTATACCAATTGTTAAAAAGGCACAAGACAATTGAGAGGGGGGTGAATCAGTTGTCACCAAATTTAAACTCAAAACTTCAACATTTATCAATTTCACAACCACATTGTTCTATTATTAAGTATGAACATGAAATGTAGATAACAGAAAGCAAAATCAACACAATGAACACCATATTTTATGTGGAAAATGCAATGAGGGAAAAACCATGGTGAGGATTAACTCACAATATAAAGTAGTTCCAAAACTGAATATATAAGGCTCACTGCCAAGGGCTCACTACCTAGAATGGGACTCACTATCCAAATACAAAAGCTCACTACTTACAAGTAGGTTCACTACCTACAAAATATTACAAAACAAAAATTAGGCTTCATAGCCAAAATGAACTGATGAGAGTGCACCTAATAAGTAATGATACAGTTTCGGTGTTGCTCAATAAACTAACTTGACACACTTCATCATATTCACACTTATTCTCCTTTTCATTCACAAATACCTCATCGATCTCACAATCTTCAAAAATTGTTCAACATATATACTTGATCCATTTGCAAGCATCAATTAGGTCGGTCTAATTAGATGCATTTCCTTGTTTACCAAAGATACCAACTGTCAGCTTCAAGTATTTGCAAAATTCTTTCCAACCAATAAATCAAAATGTGTAGTATGCTTCATCATGTTAGCATAGACCTACGATAGGTCGCACATATATCTGCATATCAAAAAAAATTGTTTCACCATATCACAACTTATCCATGAAGTCGACCAGAAATAGAATTCATTGCAAAAAGTAATCAATAGAATAATGTCGATACGTCATACGCGCATCGGAGCATGAGAGATTCTAAACATACATGCTTTCAACAACCATAAATTGTATCCCAAAATTGTAGACAACAACTATCAACCATAGAGGATGGAAAACTAAAATACCATAGGGTGTAGCTTTTATATCGGTTCAGATACCAAACCAAGATACTGGATCAAGCACTAACTTAGACTTGTAATCACAACCCAATTAACTTGGTGACATCAATGGCAACACAAAACTGTAGAGATAGGCATTCTTCTTCATTCTTCCAACAAAGGCTATTCATGATCTAAAATATTTTTTGAATTCTCCAAATTTTGATGATACTTGGCATCAAGTAAAGCACTGGCCTCTCTACAAAAAGCTTCCATTTTTTTTGCATTGACCATCATGTCTGAATAATAATCAAATTGATTTAAATTAAGATTGATGTATTTGTAAATCAGGGGGAGGAGTGTGGGGATTAGAATATGGAAGCTATCCTTCCATTTCTCTAGGGTCTTCAACTCACCATTATCTTCTAATAGTATGGGTACAACCCTTTTCTCAACATTTATGAAAGAGTTCATTCTTGCTCATGTAGCTTCAATTATACTTTTCAAATACCCTTTATGATTTCGTGTCATCTTGACAATCTCAAAAGTAAGATAGGTACCAAGTGGAGCATCAGATGTGTGTTTATATCCCTTATACATAGTTTCCAAAGATGAAAATATAGGAATCCATTTTTGAAATATACATTTGAGCCGCTCTTGATCCCCACTTACTATAATAATGGCAGTTCTCAAATTCACATATGACACACAGGTATTTTCTAGCCTTCTTAAGATTTTAGATAGTCTATGCTCTAGGATGCATGTTGGAATGTGCACATTCTCCTTTTGTTGATGTTGAGCATTTTTCAACTACTCTTCCAGCATTTGAATCTTTTCTTTAAGCTCTGCATTTTCAATCATCATATGAGTAGGGGGACTATAGAAAAGGAGCCTACTTCCTGCACACTTTCAAGAAGGAATTTTTGTTTATCCAATAATACATGTTGTTGGTTGTAAGCTTCCATAAGATCATTATGTTCCTTCAACACTATATTAAGTCTATCCTGCAACCTTCGAACACTAGCTTCATTAAACTTGGAAACATCTACCACTAATGCAACAGCTTTAGGAGCAGAGGTGTCAGACACCCTCTTTATAATCAAGATCCCTTTGATACCCTTACCCTTCAATGCTTCAATGATGGGAGGATTTTTTGTAGTTGGGGCAAGGACCTAGATTGCAAGGGCTTCCCAATGTTCATCGAACCTTGATCCTGGCAATGCCATCTCTTCTTCCTCTTCTATGGAGAAAACTTCTCCTTCTTATTTCCTAATAGTATCAAAGACAATTGTAGAAGCAATGTCCCATTTAGGGAGCAATGGAAATCCACTATCTTCCACCATTCTTCTCCCTTCTTCAGGCGTAATGTTTTTGCACTCAAAATTCATTTGTGTTCTTACCTTTACAACTACTTTATCATAATTTTCTCTAGGCACATCTGCTTGTTCCAATTGAAGTCTTTTAAGGTACTCCTCCCTCTTTTATCTCAAAACAAACTCTTTAAACTCCTGAGATTTTATAAAATAATCATCAAACATGAATTGTGTATAGGCCAATTCCATCACATCATTGAGGTTATCTCTCCCCATAGCCACGACCAACCTAAACCTTTTCTGAATAAGGTTAGCAATATTTGGTCTTAGGGGGATGGCATATATAATTGAATTTCATCAATGGTGGTATGAACATCTTCACTTTCATCTAAATTGGTGGGATTTTCAACCAACAATGGTGGTTTCTCAACTTTCATCCTCTTCTATGGTTGCTTTGTTGGGAGAGAATTAGAATCCACACTGATTGTTTGAGGACTAGGGGAAGGAGAGGGAGTGACCTATGGTGGGTTTGATTGCACATTTTCTCTAATAGTAGGCCCTTGGGGCCTTCTAATAGAAAGGTTAGGTCTAGGATGCTTTTTTGGTTTCTCTTCCAGGATAGGGGCCTTACCTACAACTCTATCAAAATTCTTCAGCACCACCTCAATCCTAGCAATTAGGTTAACAATATCAAAAAATGTTCTAGGATAATCCTTATCATTTTTTATCCTTGCAGCCTCTGCCTTGTTGAATGCAAACCATTCCACCTTTTTGTTTTTTACCTCAGATTCATCCTTTTTATTTCTTATGAAATCTTTATTTAAATCAACTTGATGGAAAAATCAAACCTTCAAAGCCTTTTCCTGACCTCATGTGTGAAACCTTCAGGGTCAAAATCCCTAACATTTAACTAAGATAACCTATATTCCCCAAGCATTTCTTTTAGCTTATCTAAGCCCTTTCTGAAGTGAAATGTGAAAATGTAGTAATGTAAGGGGAAAAAGTCCCTTTCTTTTGTTTTCCTAAATGAAACTGATCAGTCTCATTCAATTGCCACATAATAATTTCCATGAATGCCAACCTGGGTGACACATATCTTGATAGCACATGGAGGCCTTTAGGGCACCCATATATTCTAATAACAAATGAGTTATCATTGAGGTAAAAATCTCCCTATTTATGGGTAAGTGCATGGATCTATGATACAATTTTGGCTCTTAAGATGCCACTTTTTTCTGAAATCAGCAAAATTTGATTTGCACAAGAAAATGAAGATAGTTACGCTCAAAATCTCAAGATGCAGCAACAACAAGAGTTGAAGTGCTTCAAGTCTAGTTTATAAGCTACTAAT
>VDFB02094469.1:0-70094 GCA_007258455.2 Sequoia sempervirens
TTGATTAATAAAAAATGTATATCTAGGAAAATCTCTAGCTTCTTTATAATATTATGGGTAATTGTTATTACTTTTTATCATATGCTTTAAATTTTTAAGAGATATACATATTGAAAAGCGTTCACAACTATCAAACCATTCATCCATTTCAAAATCTAAAAGATGTGGCATATTTCTAGGCTTCATTGGCAATAATATTAAAAATGTGTTATATTTTTAGACCAAATTAGATAGGTCAAAATATGTTCATTAATATTTTGAAAAAAAATAGTAAGAAATTATAAATAATTATTTACTTACAAAATGTTTCATAGAAATATTGCTCACATATACTCATATTTCCTTAATATATCCCAAGTTTAAAGAAAACATATTTTCTTTTCTTAGACATTAGTTGCTAAAAATTATGCCTATTTTCTACATTTTTTAAAAATAATTTGTGGTATTCTCCTAAAATATCTCTTTTTCATTAAAACAATTTTAATTTAAAAAAATAGTAGTCCATAAGTAGATTTAATTTCCTATAAATTTTTTACTACCCTTTTTTAAATTATATAAATAACTCATTTAATTTTCACTTGAAGTTATTTAAGTCCATATTTAGCATTTTCATTCTTAGTAGGCTATATGATTTAGGCCATCATGATCTCATGCTCACTTGCATACTAATTTTTCTTAATACCTTATTCACATAAACTCATATAATATTAAATAATATTAAATGTTTAATCTATATGCTCAATTGTATTTTCCATGCATCTTGCATGAAGAGGATGAGTGCCAAATTTAGCCAAAATAATTACATGTGGATCTTACTGCTTTACCTATAAATATTTGGATAGCATGGAAATTCATTATCTATCAACCTAATCCCAATTACAACTATGAAGTATAGTTATAATTCTCAACTATACAATATTACTAGTGACACTAAAGTTTAGAAGATATGTAATACTCTTTATCATCATAAAACTAAAGTTGGAAATGATATTTTTCAAGTGCATTAACTATAAGATAACCGTACCATAATCACTCTTCTCCAACATAGAGAATATTTAAGGGAGGTTACTATTGTCACGTGGGACCCTCAACCCTCGTCAGTACCCCTTAAACCTCTCTGATGTTTCCCTCACTAACAACTTAGGCTTTTGGTGTAGTGGCAATTGGTCTATGTTAACAAAATTGGTGACTTTGCTGGGGAGGGTTCGACTCCCACTCTTGACACTCTTTTCGTCTCGCAGTTGACTATGTTTTTTGACCTCTTGACTGGGGGGTAAATTGTTGTCATGTGGGACCCTCAACCCTTATTGGTAGCCCTTAAATCTCTCTGATGTTTCCCTCACCAAAAACTTAGGATTTTGGTGTAGTGGCCATTGATCTATGTAAACAAAATTTGCTACTCTATTGGGGAGGGTTTGACTCCCACTTTTGACACTCTTTTCATCTTAGAATCAACAGTGTGCATCAAACTCTCAATTAGGGGGTAAAATGTTGTCATGTGGGACCCTCAACCCTTGTTGGTACCCCTTAAACCTCTCTAATTCCACCCTCACTAACAAATTAGGCTTTTGGTGTAGTGGCAGTAGGTCTATGTTAACAAAATTGGTGACTCTATTGGGGAGTGTTTGACTACCACTCTTGAAACTCTTTCTATCTCACAGTCAATTGTGTTCATTAACCTCTCAACTGGGGGGAAAACTATTGTCATGTGGGACCCTCAACCCTTGTCGATACCCCTTAAACTTCTTTGATGTCACCATCCCTAATACCTTAGGATTTTGGTGTAGTGGTAGACAATCTATCTTAATAGTTCCTTGAAAGATACAATGAGGTAAGCATAATAACAAACTATTTACAGTTGTGTAACTTGTCCAATTTTCCTTTCGGACATCCCTTTCCTCAAACTCTCTACCTGCAAAATTTATAATCACTTGATCATGTGTCCTCCTATTTCATTCCGATTTTAATTTTATGAGCCATCTAAATATTCAATTTGATACATACTCTTAGAATCATGAAATTCCATATGTTACTCAAGTTGTTTACGTTTTATTTTCAAGTTTTCCATGGTCATGTGTTTTCTTTCATTCATTTTTTTTTTTTTCTTGAGGGTTTTATCCTTTGCATTAATGGATTCATTTAGAAATGAAATTATATTAAATCCTTTTCTTCACAAACTCCCACTTATAGATTTCATGAGTTATTCTAAATATGTGGACCCACTAAACTTTATTCATCCTATTTTACCAATGTTTTGATATCAATGACCTCAATCCCAAGCACATAAATCATGTCAACTAATGCTTTTAAATCCAAAATTTTCCCTAAATCCATAACTATGCACCACATGTAATCCATGAACCATATCCATGTAAAAACTCTAGAGGATAGAACATTAGTTTGTAGACTTCAAAATTTTGATCAGCCTGATTGAAATTTCTCTAACATCTAGAAATATACAAGTTTTACATGAAATAAAACCTAGATTTATTTTCCCCATTGAAATGTATTTGAATATTGAGTTCATTTCCACAACCAAATTTGACACCCTTTATTTTTTCACATGTTTGTCTCGACATTTGTCACTTGTCACTTCTAGTTCATATGTTATTTTTTTTAATATATTTTAAAATTATATTGAAGCATAGTTCACTTGACATCTCTTATCTAAATTCCAAAAAGACTTCACCTTGACCATCTTACAAAACTATATAAGTGAGTAAACTATGGCCTAATATAACTTACATCCACTTTTTAGCTTTATAATATCCTAATCCTACCACATGTCACTCATGGATCTTGTTTATCTATTTATTCTCAAACTTTAAAAAAATAGTTTCTAGGCTTATTTAGAATTTTATTTTATTTTATTTAAGGCCTTTTTAGGGCCAACTATGTGATTACACTCTAACATAAGCTAAACTCAAATCCTTCTAAGTATGGGTTTTTCATGTGAATTACACCTACATGGATTTTATGGAACCGTGTATTACTTTCTTCTAACCTATTTTGATTATATGGGAAAATAGGTTTTGAAGGGACCCAAAACCCTTTACAACTGAACATACAAAATGCTGCTTAAAGATAAAACATTAAGCCATCAACAAAAAAGAAACAAAACAAAATGAAACAAGCAAAGACCCAACAAAAAGTAAAACACAAAACTAGACACTATTTCATGCTCCTTAAGGTGTTAGCCACCTCAAGCTCTTGGTTCCTATGAAGATCAATCATGTCCAGCAGTTCTTTTTTCTCTTCCTCAAACAATTTCCTCATGTTTCCCTTCCCTCTAGTAGCAGGGCCTTTAACATCATCCTTCCCAACCTTTTTTCCTTTTCCTTTAGTAGCCTGATCCTTCTCCATCAAATTAGTAAAGTAGAGCTGGTCTTCTCTTAGCTCACTAATCTTGCAGAATAGGTCCTCCAAGGAATCAACACTATTCTTAACAAAGATGTGGCAGACTTGCAATAGTCTCTTGATGGACCCATGTTGGTGTCCAAAACCTTGGCCTCCAAATCGGAGAGACATTGCTCACATAAGGACTTGAAGCTAGAAAAAGAACACTCTAAATTCATAATTTTATCAATCAAAATGTCTGAGGAAGAGCCCTTTGGAATATTCTGCACATTTTCTTTCAATCCTCGGATCTTGATATTCACCTTGTTGAATTCTTGTAGAGTCCACTTCGCAAACTTGAAAGTACCAATGGCCCCCGCACATGCCATGTCAAGGAGTTCAAACATTGATGTGGTATCATTGTTGATGTAAAAGAAATATTCTGACAACGGGTTTACTTTAAGAGGTTCAACCGTGCTAGGCTTCAAATTGACAACCCCCTCCTCCTGCACAAATTTCTCACTAGAGGGTTCCAAACTTGGAGTGTTTTGAACTAGGGATTCATCAATTTCAACTATATTCTCCTCTATACCCTTCTCCTTTCAATGCTCCATAGTACATCCTTTAAAACATCTTACAGTGCCTATTTTTCAACTTTGTGATACGCTTTGAAGCCCTTCTAGGCTTCTCCTTAGCCTCCATAACCACAAAATTCTCCTACAATCCCTCCTCCTGACCACCCACCACAACATCATCCTGCCCATTAAAAACAACATTGTCCTTAGACCTAGAATCCCTAGAACCAACCTCCATATCGTTTCTAGTAGTCTGGGACTCTAATTCCTGAATAATAATCCTCTTGGCAACTCATTTTCCTTTAGGGTTTCCCTTCTTCCTCTTCTTGGAAGGGGAAATAGGGGAAGAAGACCCAACCTCACCCTCCTCATTCAACTCCTCCTCCCTAGTAGTGCTAGTGTCTGAGCTAGTCGAGTGGGAACCATCACTTAAAGCCTTTTTCTTTCCCTTAATGGATTTAGTAGGAATGAGGGCCCTCACATGCTCCATTATAAGTAAGATGAGGCCCTTGTGTAGAATTGACGCCCTCCTATTTTTCAAATGTGCATACAGAGACACCTCCAACAAGGACAAGAAAAAGGAAACGAAATAAAAAACCCATGCCTAAAATGATTTAATAGAGTGAAATGATGGCCTAAAATTGTCGTAAAATTTCCTTCAAGGGTCACATACCGCATGATAATATCTGTAATATTCGTCTAGATCTTCTTGATGGAAATCCGCTCATAGCCCCAAGACGACATCTTGATAATCTTTTTCTGCTCATCATCCTTAAAGAATTGAGCCATAACCTCCTCATTGCTCTTCTTATCTTTGAAGAATTTGTGACCAACCATAGGTAGCCTAGTAATAGTAGCTATAAACTTCTCGTTGATCTTGAAAACCATTCCCTTAACCTGAAGATTACGATTATGCTAATATGAAACAAAATCCATTGAATCCTTAAGACTATGGCCATGTAACCTTTCAAGAAAAAGCATGAAGTTACCATGCTCAAGGATCCTCCAAATTTTTTGATTCTTCCTCAAACTCACACAGGAGTGGGGTTCATTTCCACTTCAGTCACCCCCATATTTACAATTACTAGCAATAGAAACCCTGAGATAGATATGTTCGACTAAGAGCCAACAAGCAAAGAAATACCCACAAAACATGCAACTATAATGTAGGTACAAATGGTAATATAAAGCCAATAAATAAGATCAACCATATCCATCATTTCACATTAAAACCTTAGCACCCTCAAGGAGGGAGTACTCCTCCCATGCCTTATACTCATTATTTCTAACAACCTCATTAGTGAAAAATCCACTTAATGAGTTTCCCTCTTGATAGATGTGAGAAACACGAATTTCTTCACAAGATCTTAACATCATAATAGCATCCGTAATCAATTACTCAATAGTCAAGCTAGGATTCTAAATTCCACATAGGCAATTGACGATGTTTAGAGAGTCTCCCTCCACCCAAATTTTAGAGTAGCCCTTTTCCAAGGAAAATTTAACACCAATGGACATAGCCTCAACTTCCACACAATGATTGGTCTGATTTCCCAACAGGAGTGCCACTGCACGTAAGAACCTGCCAATATCATTGCTCAATACCCTGCCACAAACTGCAAGCCTAGGGTTACCCTTGGTGGCTCCATCAAAATTAATCTCAACCCACCCTGAATGTGGGGGCTTCCACTTAGTACTTAATCTAGCACTTATACTGGACTTGACAACCTCAGACAATAAAAGAGAAATCTTCCAATTAGCAATCACCAATAAGTCATACCTAGCTAGACAAGAGGACAAAGCACAACGAGGAGCTCTAGAGCCAAGAAGATAAAAGTTTTCCATAATTTCTTGATGGATCTTGATGAAGAAACTATCCAACTTGAGTTTAGAATCATGAACAAAAAATTCATTACGTTCTTTCCAAATGCCCCAAGCAATATGCAGGGCCATGATATCCCAAAGCCTACAAAAAATGGGGGAGGATGAGAGGAACTTCCATTGATCCACAAAGCTGTAGAGAGAGCTCGAGAAAACCAATCTAGATTCCAAATGGCAAGAAATTTACTCTAGATGAGAGAAGAAAAACTTACAACCAAGGAGAAAGGTGAAAAGCACTCTCTGCATCCAATTCACAAAGCACACATCTAATAGGAATCACAAATCCCATTTTTCAAAGATTATCTTGAGTTAACACTTTTCTTTGCATAAGTAACTAGAAAAAAACATTCACCTTAGGAATCAACAACTTATTCCATAATTTCCCCCAAAATGGAAAGGAGTTAAGATTTTCCAGCAAATTGACAAAGATTGAGGCTACAAAAAACTTACCATTAGCACAAGGGGATCAAATCACACGATCAGGTATCAAAAAAGAGGAATCATGAAATTACACAGGAACTCTTGAAGGACAATTAATGAAGGATCCCAATCCTAAAAATCCTTCCATGCCCCATTTTGGATATAATTTTCCACCATGGACCACCAAAAAGCCATTTGCACACCGAAACAATAGGAGGGGCCCAAGGATGATTGATCAGAGGCTAAAAATCACACCAAGTATCTTCCCAAAATAGAATTCTAGAACCATCACCCAATAGTAACCTAACACCTTTAGCAATCAACTCCTTGCAGGGGATGATATTTCTCCAAAAAGCAAGAGCCCACGGGGATAGTATCTGAAACATGCATATTCCAAGGTCTCCCCATACCAAAAAATACTTATTTCTAACCAAAGAGGCCCAACCCACTTCCCCACTAAGAAGCCTCCAAATTTTCTAATGACACCTTCAAATTTAACAAATTTGAAGTGCCCATGATAAAAAAATTTGGCTTGCACACTCAGAAATGCACTTGAAAAATCTGCCCCAGTGACCTACTTAGGAGGGTCATAATTCAAAGCCCATTTTCTTTGATACCAAATCCCTTGGCGAGCATACTCATTTGTTATATGTGAACATGCATGCTTGATTTCAGCTTCTCATGATGATTGTTGATGGGCTTTGGAAAAGAAAAGCTGGACGGTTGTGGGATTGTTTTGTTGTTTCCAAACTCTTAGTCCTATGAAGTGGCCTTCTATTTAGACTGATATTTCACAGCTGGGTGATCGTCAAGACAAATGGATTGGTTCCCTGCATTCCTCCCACATTCATATGATCTCTAGGCCATTTTCAAAGTCTCGTGATCAAGTTTGATATTTGTACTAGGTCAAAAGAAAATGCAGTTTGTTTTGTTTTTACATCTGCATTTTCAGAATGTTTCAAGAAGGTCAAGTTTGACCCTTAATATCTTGTGAAGGATTTGGATTGAAGGAAAGCCCTCTTGCACAAATACTCAATGGGCCTAAATGAGGTAGCTTCCTAGGAGGTGATTTGATATTTTTTCAAGGAGGTGACTTGGTGAGCCTTAATTGGTTTTTAATAGGTGTAGTTGCAAAAAAGTCTTACTGAGCCACTTTGGTAGTGAATATCTTGCACCTCATGATGAATTTTTCTAAGCCGTTTGATACATTGAATTCTTGGGTCGAATTTCTACATTTTTTTTAGTTTTAGGCCCCTAGGATGAGATCTGATGGGTTATTTAATTGTCTTCTGATTGCAATCAAGTCAAAATTGGTGTTTTGAAAAATTTCAAATTTTGTAATTTTAAGGGAAACCCATTTCTCATTTTGGTCTAAAACCTCTCCAACTTCATTTTCATCAAAATCAGACATCATCTGATGCATCATTTTAATGAATTTTAGTCATGGATAAGGCATCTGGTAGTCTAATTTACAAAGGAGGCCCTAGAAATCTTTTAGCGATGCAAGTTATGAGGAAATGAGTTTTCTCTAAATAATGGATAATATCCCTACACAAATTTTCATGGCTCTAGGTGTTCTAGTTTTCCCACAATAAATTTTCCCTTTTGGTCTACAAGCAAAATTAAAATTATTACATTTCCTAAAGTTGTAAAACATAACATTTAAAATATATCAAATATTTTAAATATTATCAAAAGGAGAATGCACATGAAAAGAGGAAGAATTTAGGGAAAAGTTGTAATTTCTTGCAAACTTTATAAAGTTAAGGCTTTTAATTTTTCCTTCCCCAATTGCCCATGAAAGCTCTTGCTCACGACAACAAGGATGACGCGAAGCGGGGAGAGGAGAAGAAGCTTGCAACAGGAATTGAGGGGAATTAAAACATTTTTTAATGACTTCGTTTAAACATTGGATGTCAGAAAATCAATTTATATGCTATTTTTATTGTTTGCCCGCTAGCCCGTGAAGGTTTTTTGCTCACGACAACAGAGAGTTATGGGGAAGTGGGGAGAATGCTGGGAGGATGTTAAGGACATATTTTGATCTTTAATCTCTATTGTAGTGAAGATTGAAGTGTTTCCTTGTCCATGGAGGTTCCTCTGAGGTGTTTTGGGTAGATTTAGGTAGGAATTGTTGCAGAGTATAGGTGCAATCACGTTTTTGGTCTTCCAACTGATTTTTGGAGGATCTATTTGGTCCAAATTCATTGTCCCATGCTTTAAATCCATCCCTTGACCATTCCCAATGCTTGGGCATGGATTTTAAGCATGTTTAAGATGATTTTTGGTTGCCGATAGCTACAAAAACGCCCCTCACTATGAAAAACTACCCAGCTATAAATGAACTGGGAAAAATATATAGAAAGCTTCATAAGCATGGCTTCGATGGAGAAAAAGATAAAAATGCAGAGTGACTACTATAAACATTTGTAGTAATGATGTCATCATGGTTAAATTGGAGTTGCAGAGCAGATATCAAGTTTCCTCACTAGCCATGAAGAGAAGGGTTGATGGTAGGAGGTGCTCATAGGGAAGTGGTGATTGGTGGGAAAGTGGGAGGCATTAAAATATTATTGAGAAATTTCATTGAAGGAAATTTTAATATTGCAAAACATTATAAAGTTTATTTTAAAACTTTAGAAGGCTTTCCCCTTTAGCCCGTGAAATTTTTTGCTGCCATCATGAAGAGCAACGAGAGAATGGGCATTGGTGGAGGTTACAAGGTGGGCCCCGTGAGAAAATTAATAGCTCCATGATATGATATTTAAAGGCCTCCATTTCATTTTACTTTTAAAAAGCAAATTTAAATGTAAAATGTGAAATGCAAAGGATGTGGGCAATTTTTCAATTGCTCGAGGGAAAAGGTTGGGTGAAATGCTTAGTGAAATAATTAAAACTTTCACCATATAAAATAAAAATCTATCTGCTGCTAGGCAAGAAAAGTGTAGGCACATAGGTAAAAAAATTTCTGGAGGTAAATTGTGAATGCCTTTAATGTTGAAAGATAAGTATTTTAAATGAAATATTTTAAATGATTGTTGGGAAAATAGATAAGGGACAGGTGAAGGTTAGAAGAGTTAAATGGCTACCATTACAAAAGAAATTTTTATCGGCTTGAGATAAAATAAATCACGGTGGAAAACAAGATTAAAGAGGCTTCTATTATAAAAGTGAATATTTTATTTGTTGGAAACTAAAAGTGAAGTGCACAAGGTAAAATGGAGAGAAGGTTAAAAGGATTTCATGGAGGAACAAAAACACTTGTAGCAAGAAGAGATAATTTTCATTGTAGGGGCAAATGTGGGAGAAGTAAAGTTTTTTCACAATGAAATAGTAAGTTTGCAACCTAGGTAAAATGGAATAAAGGTTTTCACGATCAAGGATATTTTCAATGGAAGGGCATAAAGGATGAATAAGGTCATCATGAGGAGAATATTTTTTGTTAGAGGGTAAGTGAATGCAAGATGCATGAACCAAGGATTAGATTGAAGATTCTTTAGGAAGAAAAGGTAGTTACAAATCAACAGAGAAGAATGGATCCAGGTGTCAACTACAGATGTAGTTTTAGAGTTTCTCCTTCTATATGTCTTCTTTCTTCTTCTCATTTGTAAGAGGGTTCTAAAGTTTTGAATTAGGAGAGAAGGTAGAATAGTGCTAAGTCTGAGTCATATACATAGAATATGTAAATTGTAATAGTTTGATTTTATGAGCAAATGGCAGTCAATTTATATAGAAATATATTACTGTTATGAAATTGTCTCCAAATTTTGTAAGCTTTTCAGCATATGAATTCAATATGTCAAGTATGTTTGGATTTGTCATTACAACTTTCCTTTGATTAAGTTGTTTAGCCATTGTTCTCTTTCAATTAAAGAGTTAAAATACTTTAATCGGATAACTATGATTTAGAGTGCACAAGTGGGATTGATAAGTAGAAGTTTATAACAAATATTAGTGGATTTATTAATGTAAGGAATTAACACATTTTAAATCTATTGGTTGAACCTAGTTTATTGATAGGATATCTATTGCAGTTTTATATTTGACTCCATGGCCCATGTGATTAGGCACTGACCTATCACAAAGCCTGAGAAATTTTTAGAAACAATCTAATCATATTAAATCCTTGTTACTTTGGTCCTTTTTTTTTTTTGTTTGAGTTATATCTACTCTATATATCTTCATGATATTTGAAAGAGCATACATGGTGAATTTGAGAGAAGTTTACCTTATAACCCTTTGTGTGTTTGAGATGAAGATATCTAAATTATTTGTTCTTAGTAATGTTCAATGCAAATGGGATTATGCTTGAACTTGGTAGAATATACAATACCCATCATTCACATACCCTTAAAACTATCCACTTTCATAGTTCTGTAAATTGTTGCTTGTCATGAGTTTATCATACATTCAAGCCTACAATTAGGAACACCCTCCCGAGTCCTGTGGAGCTCAAAGTGCAAAAGGATTTGATAGCCTTGTTCATTAGATTTTCTTGTTTGCAATCCATTGATAGTGCATATTTCTTGTCCTAAATAATCAATCCCCTAGTTTAGGCATTGTGTTTCTCCTTAGGATTGAAAGTTGCAAGCAAAAGAACCAACATATTGGCAACTCTATTGGGGAGAACTTTGGAATTTGGTTGCAGAATGTCTTGTCAAAGAGTCATTAAAATATTGAAATATTATTTGTAACTAGATATTGGAAATTGTGGAATTTTATTTTCCCATCCGAGTCACCAAAAAATTAGAGACTCCATTGGGGAATCAGTTTAAAAAAGTCATCCAATTTTATGATCTGTAGTTTTGGGTAAAAATGATCCAAGGACCTTTGTATACTAGAAGGGGATTGCTACAAAATTTCTAATGTATTCTTGAAGTCTGATGCTCTGCTAGTGGAGAGAACTTATAAATACATAGGTCTTGGAAGAAGCTTTCCAGTCCTTGAAGTTCTTTTCCTCTTTCAAAGAGGTGGCAACTCTACATAAGTTTCTACATCATCAGAAGAGTTGATTGCAACAGTTCTCAAGTATTCTTCTATTGTAATATTTCAGTAGGAAGGTTTTCAACAAATTTTCTAGTTAATACTATCCCTTATTCAGTATTTTAAGATACTAGTAGAAAGGGAAATGAGAAAGTAGGATATTTTGAAAAGGGTATTGAGAAGAAAATAGGTGTAGAGGGAATAAACTCTTAATTGCAAATATGTATTTCTGTCTTAGTTCTCCCTCTACAAGTTGTATCATGCCTAGAAAACATTCCTATCCTAAAAGGAAGGTGTTTACTAGTGAGAGATATGACCCTATGGATTTTAGTCAAATCTAAGGTTACCCACATTCTATCCCAAGAAGAATTAATGCATGTTTGCCTAAGTTTAGAGGAGGTTTTGAAGAATCAACATCACAACATGTACAATGTTTTCTTAATGTAATGGAAGATTGTGAAATAGTAGAGGAAGATGCTATTATGAAGGTTTTTGTAAGAACTTTAGAAAATAATGCTAAATACTGGTTTTTTAGTTTACCTATGCATTCTATATATTCATGGCAAGAGCTTGAGAAACTATTCATGGATGAGTTTGGTGAAGTGAATAATGACTGCTTCTCTAAAGAAATAAATATGCACACCTAAGAAGAATATGAAGAGAAATCTTAAAATGAGGTTTAACTTATGTCATCTATGGATACATTATGTGATATAGAAAGATTGGAGGATGAATCCATCTATGATTTTCATGATATATTCATGAAATTTTTGCTTGCTATACCAAAATCAAAAAGACTTGATGAGTTATTTTGCATTGATTTGTTCTGTGAGAATTTTAAGTCAGGTTTGAGTAATATGCGAACTCACTTGAAGCCCCCTAGCCTTAAATATTTATATCAATGGCTTTTAGTGATTGAGGAAATGATAGATAAATATAGAAGTAATCTCCTAACTCAATTAGGTGATGGTAATTTTTCAAGACTTGGTCTAATGGATGCAAATGGTATAGAAGAAGACAATGATAATGCATCACTAGGTGGTGGGGATTTTGTTTCTGACCAACCCAGAAAGAAAATGTACCTTGATGAATATTGTAGCCATGATGGTCATGAAGAGATAGATGAAACATCTGAAGTTTCTTCTATTTTCTCTAAAAATATAGAAAGAGAGCAAATTTTCTATATTAGATGAAGGGTGCAATGATGTAGATGATACTGAAAGTATTTTCTCTTCTATGGAATTTGAATATACAGTTGAAGATCATGTTGATTCTAAAGTTTCATGTCTTCATGATGAGAACAATGGTGTTGTAGATATAAGTTTGCAATTAGTTGAAAAGCATTCTTGTCTGGGTGATCAAGATGATTACAATTCTATTTGTAGCCTTGGTGACTGTGATTCCTTTCAAGAGGAGGAGGCATAATTAATTTCTTCAAGTGGAAAGTGTTTCAACAAGGAAAATGATGATAACATTTATGAAGCCTCACTATTGCATGATGATGGATATGAATTGAATATAATTTTTGAAGAAGAGATGTGTAATTAGTAGTATTATGATACACTTGGTGATACTAATCTTACAAGTATTGAATGTAGCATTAATGAAAGCTTTCATGACGAGACAAAGGAGCATACTTATTTGAAGAGTGCCTATGTGAATTTCAGTGTATTAGATGAAAATGACAAAGTATGCAATGATTTTCAGTCAGAGCAATCATGTGTGAGCAGCTTCAATGAAGAAACCATTGATGGTTTTCAGTTTGATAGTGAAGAAGGTAGCCTTGTTGATTGTTGCACTAGTGTGAACGAAGGAGATATGTGTGCACGAGGTTCATTGGATGAATCTGTTCAAGTAGTTGGTTATAAGGAGCATGCATATGTTGATAATGATGAACAAGGAACTCCTATTTTGTTTGATGCTTTACCTTCTTCTACTTCTTTTTCTGACTTTGAAGTTATCACTGATTTTTTTCATGAGGATAGCATTGATGTAGTTGTACATGAAAGTGAAAATATAGTGACAAATACTGGTACAACTAATGAAACTTTTTATGATGAGTTTTCAATTGAATAATGTGATTATGTCAATCATATGGATGCATATGAGGATCTCTTTTCTAGATTTGCAACTCATGTTCCTTCTCATAAGCAGTATACTTCAGATTGTCATGTTGAGGTAGTAGGAGGTGATGTTGATTTTGATACTTCTTGTAGCATTGAATGTGTTTTAAATAGTCATAATGAGGAATTTGTTGCAGAAGTAAATTTTGAGTCATCTGAGCCTGCTCTTGAAACTTTTGTGTGTGATAACATTACTAATGTTGACAGTCTTGTCTATGAGCTTGAAGTAGGAAACATTGTTTGGGATGTTGAAATTTCTTTTGGATGCCATGATTTGAATGTGGATGAAGGTATTATGAATGTTGATAAGTCTTGTTTTTAGGAATTGGGACATATAATAATGTGTTTGGGCTATGTTGTTGGGATGATGATACACTTGACCATGGTGCAATTCAGTTGAAGGAGTTTCAAATGTGTGAGCATTCTTTTCTTGGCACATAAGAGGATTGCATATTGTTTCTGAGGCATGATGTCTTCTTTCAGCCTGATCATTATGAGGGAGTTAGTGAATGTGATGAGACTATGTATTCACATAGTCTTGATCATCATCCTCATATTCTATCATTTTATATGAAATCAAAAAGTGAAATGAAGGGCAATAATATGGCCTACGTCATTTGGTTGTCATGTGACAATTAAGAAAAATAAAGAGCAAGTTCGCATTTTCTCAAAGACAGCTTGACACTTGTTTTTGTAAAAATGAAGTTGTTCATGTTGCTGTGTTGTGACAAAAGCTAGTATGGATTAAGGGAGATCAACTCTTTTAACAGATTGGTGTTTGATAGGGGTAAGAATTGAGGTTAAAAAGTTGAAAAAATAAAGACTTTGTTGCCCAATGGTTCTAGCATTTGGTCTGATCTCCCAAAAGATTTTGTATTCTTGCTTTGTTCACTGAGGAGGGTATGTGCAGGATCATGATGGGCTAAAAAGTGGCAATATTATGGGTATTTGTAGGGTATGTGGCTAACAACTTTTTTTTAACCCAAAATTGATGAAACAAAAAGGGTTTTTAGAGGATATTCTCAGATTTCCACCAATATAAATTATGCTTTACTTTGAATTTAATAAATAATTATAATTAATTTTCTATTGGAATTATGACTAAAGTCCTGATCGATAGAGTGATTGAAAAACATCTATATCTTTCAAACAGTATCATATTTTTTGAATCTGAAATATGCGTCACATTCTATGCTTCACATACTATAGGATTAAAAAAATAAAAATTAAATTTCATGAAGTTTTGACCAAGTTAAGCTGGTCAGACATACGAGTTTTTATATTTTTTAAAAGTTGTAATAAAAAAATCATAATTAATTATTTACTTAGAAAAAAATTACAAAAAAATATGCATCACATTCGAACATGAGTCCTCTACTTATGTGTAAAATCTTATAAAAAAATATTATCATTTTATTATGGTTAGGGTGGTCGACAGACACCTACGTCTTATTTTTTTCCCTGAAATTTAAGTACTACTGTATTGAAATTTCAAATTTTCACCAAATAGATTTTTTTTTAATAAACCTAGTATTTTAGAAACTAAATTCAATTTTCTACAGATTCTATTCTTACATATTTTTGAAATAATATAGATAACTTATTCAAATATTTACGTCAAGTTACCTAACACTGATTTTTCTAAATTTTTTGCCACTTAAGGGCTTGTTTTTTCCATGATGATCTTGCACATACCCAAGAACATACATCCCTAGAAAGAGCAACTAATGGCACTTTCAAATTTCACAAATTTGAAGTGCCCATGATAAAAAATTGCTTTGCACACTCATAAATGCACCTGAAAAATCTGCCTTAGTGACCTACTTTGGAGGATCATAATTCAGAGCCCATTTGCTTTCATGCCAAATCCCTTGGCGAGCATGCTCATTTGTCATATGTGAACATGCATGTTTGATTTCAGTTTCCCGTGACGAGTTTTGATGGGGTTTTGAAAAGAAAAGTTGGAGGGTTGTGGGATTGTTTTGTTGTTTGCAAACTCTTAGTCCTACGAAGTGGCCTCTTGTTCAGACTGATATTTCATAGCTGGTGATCGTTAAGACAAATGTATTGGTTCCCTACATTCATCCCACATTCATATGCTCCCTGATCCACTTTCGAAGTCTTAGGATCAAATTTGATATTTTTACCAGGTCAAAAGCAAATGCAGTTTGTTCTATTTTTACATCTACATTTTTAGAATGTTTAAAGGTGGTCAAGTTTGACCCTTAATATCTTGTGAAGGATGTGGATTGAAGGAAATAACTCTTGCACACATACTAAATGGGCCTAAATGATCTAGTGTTTCTGGTGGTAGCTTCTTAGGAGGTGATTTGATATTTTTTCAAGGAGGTGACTTGGTGAGCCTTAATTGGTTTTTAATAAGTGTAGTTGCAAAAATGTCTAACTGATCCACTTTGGCAGTGAATATCTTGCACCTCAGGATGACTTTTGCTGAGTTGTTTGATGTACTAAATTCTTGGGTCAAATTTCTACATGTTGCTTAGTTTCAGGCCCCCAGAATGAGATATGATGAGTTATTTAATTGTCTTTTGACTATAATGGGGTCAAAATTTGTGTTCTAAAAACTTTGAAATTTTACAATTCTAAGGGAAACCCATTTCTCATTTTGGTCTAAAACCTCTCCAACTTCATTTTCATCAAAATCAGAGATCATCTGAGGCATTATTTTAATGCATTTTAGTCGCAGCAATGGCATCTGGTAGGCCAGTTTACAAAGGAGGTCCTAGAAATCTTTTAGCGATGCAAGTTTTAAGGAAATGGGTTTTCTCTAAATAATGGATAATGTCACTACACAAGTTTTCATGGCTCCAGGTGTCCCAGTTTGCTCACAATAAATTTTCCCTATTTGGTTCGTATGTGAAATTAAAAATTACATTTCCTAAAGTTATAAAACATAATATTTAAAATATATCAAATATTTTAAATATTATCAAAAGGAGAATGCATGTGAAAAGAGGAAGAATTTAGGGAAAATTTTTAATTTCTTGGAAACTTTATAAAGTTTAGGCTTTTAATTTTTCCTTCCCCGCTTGCACGTGAAAGCTCTTCCTGGCACAGAGGATGGCAAGGAAGTGGGGAGAGGAGAAGAAGCTTGGAGCAGGCATTGAGGGGAATTGAAACATTTTTTAGTGACTTTGTTTAAACATTGTATGGCAAAAAATTAGTTTATATGATATTTTTATTGTTTGCCTGCTAGCCTATGAAGGCTTTTGTGCACGGCAACAGAGTGTCACGAGGAAGTAGGGAGAATGCTAGGAGGATGTTAGGTAGATTTTGATTTTCAATATCTATTGTAGTGAATATTGAAGTGTTTCCTTCATCATGGAGGTTCCTCTGAGGTGTTTTGGGTGGATTCAGGGAGGAATTGTTGTAGAGTATAGGTGCAATCACGTTTTTGGTCTTCTAGTTGATTTTTGGAAGATCTATTTGGTCCAAATTTGCTGCCCCATGCTTTAAATCCATCCCTTGACCATTCCTAATGCTTGGGCAGGGATTTTAAGCATGTTTGAGATGATTTTTGGTTATTGACAGCTGCAAAAATGCCCTTGCACTATGGAAGACGACCCAACTATGAATGAATTGGACAAAATAAATAGAAAGATTCATAAGCATGGCTTTGATGGAGAATAAGATAAAAATGCAAAGTGACTACTGTAAACATTTGTAGTAATGATGCCACCATGGTTAAATTGAAGTTTCAAAGTAGAAATCAAGTTTCCTCGCTAGCCCGTGAAGAGAAGATCTAATAGGAACATGTGGTCAAAGGGAAGCGAGGATTGGTGGGAAAATGGGAGGCATTAAAATATTCACCAAGGAATTTCATTGAAGAGTGAAATTTTAATATTGCAAAACATTATAAATTTTATTTTAAAACTTTAGTAGAAGGCTTTCCCCTGGTTGCCTATGAAATTTTGATATTCTGTCATCAAGAGCAATGGGAGAATGGGCATTGGTGGAGGTTAAAAGGTGGGCCCCGTTAGAAAATTAAAAGCGCCATGATAGATCATTTAAAATCCTCCATTTCATTTTACTTTTAAAAAGAAAATTTTTAATGTAAAATGTAAAATGCAAAGGATGCGGGTAATTTTTCAATTGCCCAAGGAAAAAGGTGGGGTGAAATGCCTAGTGAAATAATTAAAACTTTCACCATATATAAAATAAAAATCTATCTACTACCGGGCAAGAAATGTGTAGGCACACGGGTAAAATTTTTGCCTAAGGTAAATTGTGAATGCCTTTAATGTTGAAAGGCAAGTATTTTAAATGATTGTTGGGAAAATAGATAAGGGTAGGGTTAAGGTTAGAAGAGTTAAATGGCTACCATTACAAAATAATTTTTTATCTTCTAGAGATAAAATAAATCATAGTGGAAAGCAAGATTAAAGAGGCTTCTATTATAAAAATGAATATTTTATTTGCTAGAAAATAAAAGTGAAGTGCATAGGGTAAAATAAAGAGTAGGTTAAAAGGCTTTCACAGAGGAAAAAAAACACTTGTAGCAAGAAGAGATAATTTTCATTACAGGGGAAAATGTGGGAGAAGTAAATTTTTTTCACAATGAAGCAATAAGTTTGCAACTTTGGTAAAATGGAGTCAAGGTTTTCATGATCAACAGATATTTTCAACGGAAAGACATGAAGGATGAAGGTCATAATGAGGGGAATATTTTTTGTTAGAGGTCAAGTGAATGCAAGATGCATGAACCAAGGAGCGGATTGAAGATTCTTTAGTAAGAAAAGGTAGTTACAGATCAACGAAGAAGAATGGATCCAGTGTCAACTGGAAATGTAGTTTTAGGGTTTTTCCTTCTATATCTTCTTTCTTCTTCTCATTTGTAAGAGGGTTTTGAAGTTCTAAATAAGGAGAGAAGGTAGAATAGTGCTAAGAATGAGTCATATATAGAATATGTAAATTTTAATAGTTTGATTTTATGAGAAAATGGTAGCCAATTTATTCAAAAATATATTATTGTTATGAAATTTTCTCCAAATTTTGTAATCTTTTCATCATATGAATTCAATATATCAAGTATGTTTGAATTTTTCATTGCATATTTCCTATGATTGAGTTGTTTGGACATGGTTCTCTTTCAAGTAAAGAGTTGAAATACTTTGATCAGATAAATGTGATTTAGAGTGCACAAGTGGGATTAATAAGTATAATTTTATAACAAATATGAGTGGATTTGTTAATGTAAGGAATTAACACATTTTAAATCCATTGTTCGAATCTAGTTTGCTGATAGGATATTTGTTGTAGTTTTATATTTGACTCCATGGCCCATGATTAGGCACTGACCTATCAGAAAAACCTGAGACATTTTTAGAAACAATCTAATCATATTAAATCCCTGTTACTTTGGTCCTTTTGTTTTGTTGTTTGAGTTATATCTACTCTATATATCTTCATGTTATTTGAAAGAGTATAGAGGTTGAATTTGAGAGAAGTTTAGCTAGTAACCGTCTATGTGTTTCAGATGAAGATATCTAAATTATTTGTCCTTAGTAATGTTCAATGCAAATGGGATTATGCTTGAACACGGTAGAATATATAATACCCATCATTCATATACTTGAGAACTATCCACTTTCATAGGTCTTTAAATTTTTGCTTGGCATGAGTTTATCATTCATCCAGGCCTACAATTATGAACACCCTCCTGAGTCCTGTGGAGCTCAAAGTGCAGAAGGCTTTGATAGCCTTGTTCATTGGCTTTTCTTGTCTTCAATCTATTGATAGTGTAGATTCCTTTTCCTAAATATTCAATCCCCTATTTTAGGAATTGTGTTTCTCCTTAGGATTGAAGGTTGCAAGAAAAAGAACCAACATGTTCTTTGAAAGTAAAACCTTGCTAAAAGATCTTATATTTCTAATGCCCAAAACACCCCACTTGTTAGACCTACAAACTAGGTCCCAAGCCACATGTGGAATTTTTTTTTTAGCTTCAACCCCTGACGACAAAAATATTCTAATGATTTGCTCCATTTTCTCTTCAAATTTAGCAAGAATTCTAAATAAACTCATGGCATACATGGGGAGATTTTGAAGAGTAGATGAAATTAGTTGCACTTTTCCTACCTGGTTGAGAAACACACCCTTCCAACTAGTTAGCTTCCTACTAAACTTGTCCAAGAGTCCAAGCCAGAAGGAGTCTGAAGTCTTAGAAATAAACAATGGAAGCCCCAAATAGGTCGAAGGAAACTCAACTCGATTGCAAGAAAGGATCCTTGCTAGCTTTAGTTAGAGAAACTTAGGGGTATTAAGGAAGAAAATATAACTCTTGGGAAGATTAATACGCTGCCCAAAAGCCTTCTCATAAGCATCAATCAACACCTCAACATCCCTAACTTCACAAATAGAAGAACCCCCCATCAAGATAGTGTCATCAAAAAATTATTGATGAGTAACAGGCTCACATCTGGAAGAAGGGGTGAGACCCCTCAAGGAGCTACTAGTTAACACCTTCTGAATATTCTAACCAAGAACTTCCACCATTAAGATGAAAAACAATAGAGAGATAGGGTCTCCCTACCTCAAACCACGCGAGCTCCAAAAAAAAGAAGGAGAACCATTCACAATAACAACAAAAGAATGAGTCGAAATAATATGTTCAACAATTTGTAGAAAGTTCTAGAAAAAATGAAAGCAAGCAAAAACAACCAACAAGAACTTTCAACTAACCTTATTGTAAGCCCTTAGAAGGTCAAGCTTTAGAAAATACTCGACTTCTTATTAGAATTAAGAGAGTGTGCAATTTCTTGAACTGTAATGATTGAATTTAGGATTTGTCAGCCCCTAACAAAACCACTTTGGTGCTTAGAAATTAGATCAGGAAGAATCCTCTTGGGCTTAGTGGCTAAAACCTTCGAGAAGATCTTATAAATAGAATTACAGAGGCTAATTGGTCTAAAATCTTGAAATCCATTAGAATCAACAATCTTGGGGATCAAAACAATGAAAGTCACATTCAATTCTATAAGCAATCTTCTAGAGCCAAAAAAGTCCTTCGTAGCATTGATCAGATCCTTCACCACAATATCCCAACAAGATTGAAAAAATAGAAAAGGGAATCCATCAAGCCTAGGAGCCTTATTCCCTTCAAAGGAAAACACCGCCTCATTAATCTCAATTGAAGAAGGAATAGCAACCAAATCCCTATTAAGATGCTCTGAGACAAGCTAAGGGATGACATCTAGAGAGGTGTCCACATGATCTTGGTCCCAATCTAAATAATTCCTAAGAAAATGCTCAAAAAAATTAGCAGCAACACTCCTAATAGCCTCCTCATCAGTCAATAACAAGGTATCAACCATAATGGAGGAGATCATGTTCGACAATTTGTGCCTGAGGGCAATACGATGAAAGAACTTAGAATTCAGATCCCCAGATTTGAGCCAAATAGCACGAGATCTCTACCTCCAGAAATCTTCCTCCTTAGCAACAATATCATGAAGTTGTACCAAAAGAGAGTCCTACAATTGAAGCTCCTTCGACAGGCCCTTAGATTTGATTTCTTCTTGAACAAGATCCAAACGGTGAATAAGAGACTTAGATTAGAGACAAATATGTGACCAAAAGACTCCTTGTTCCACTTCTTGAGGTTTATCTTCACAAAATCCAATTTCTTAGCCACTTTGCACATCACACTCCCATCAATGCGAACTTGCAACCAAATCTTGATACAATCCATGAAACTAGAGTCCCTTAACCACATAACTTCAAAATGGAAAGGAAAACATTTTTCCCCCCAGTTTTGTGAGCCATAAACAAAATGGGTAAATGATTCGAATGACACCTCATAATCGAAGAGAGGGAACAAGAAAATTCTGCAAACCACGAGGCTGAAACAAGGGCCCAATGGAATCTAACTTGAATATTCTCAGAACCAACTCTCTTGTTAGACCGGGTGAACTTATAAGCCGTCAAATCCACATCGACAAGAGCATTATCATCAATAAACATTCTCATCTCTACGTGATTGTTAGGATGGGCCTGAGAGCCACCTAATTTCTCATTATCAAATAGGGGAGTATTGAAATCTTCCATGACCAACCAAGAGAGAGATAGAAAAGCATCCCATGAAGATCCAAGATCATCCAAAGCCTCTTCCTAGCCCTATTCAAGTTGGGAGCATAGATGTTGGGTAAACCCACAAAATTGGTTTACAATTCAAACGAGGAAGGAAAACTTGTAAAAACTGACTCCATGCCAAAAAAAAATATTTTGGGGGTTTGAATGAACTCTTTGGTTCGAATGAACCAAAAAAGGGTTTGCTTGAACCAGGGTTCAAGCAAACCTATTTAATGCATGCACAGACAAAAAGAAAATGAAAAACCCTTTTGGGAAGGGGGTTTGAATGAACCAGGGTTCAATAGACAAAAACCAAATGAAAAACCCTTTTGGGAAGGGGGTTCAAATGAACCCTGGTTTGCTCGAACCCCCGGTTTGAGCAAACCCCCCTTTTCCTTTTTTTGACCTTGTTCACAAAACAAAAAACATTTTTTTTGCACTTCAGAGCTCGGTTTGAACACGAAAAATGGCAGAGACTTCATAGACCCAACTAGAATCAGGTAGTCCTCAGAATGATCTATCCAAAAAATATAATTTTAATATGTTTTGGTATTATTATGTATCTATTTTTTTAGTTTTATTAAACATAGGTTTTTCAAAAAATATCAAGCTCTCTATTTTGCACATGTGGAAAAATAGCAGAATATGAAAGAAAAATTGAAAAATATGACTGCACCAAATATTGAAGTCCTTGATCCAACAAAAAAAAATAAATTTTGATACATACAAAAAAGTTATGCATTGTACGGTCGTGCTATGTTTGAATTGTAATTGGTTGACTTCGAAACTTGATTAAAGAAAAAATATTCAATAAAAAACTATCTAACCAAGTGGAAGCACTAGATATCGAAGTTACAAATCTAAATTCGAAAGAATTAGAATTTTATCCTTCATGGAAAAAAAGTTATGCATTATACGGTGAGTGTCACTTTTTAAAAAGGTTGTTTTATGAAAAAACTAGTTTTCGAGGGAGATGGAAAAAGAAGTTCAATTTGATTCCAAAAATTTTCAAAAAAATATATTTCAAATCTACAGACAAAATATCACGAAACTCTAGTTTTCATCATCTTCAAATTCCTCATAGTTTAGTTGCTATAGGTGCCCAAAAGTGAAGATTTAGTTAAAAATAATAATTTAGTGTCTAGTTTGGCCAAAAATTGTAAACCACTATTGTGGGATCACCCTGTTAGAATAACCCAGGAAGAGTTGTCCTAAAGATGAAAAAATCAAGTGTACACATGGTTGAAAGCATCCACAATCAAAAATTCTTTATCTAACCTAGAATTCTGAAAGGTACCTAGGCCACCTGAGGCACTATTAGAGATAACCCCATGAAATCCACAATCCTTGAATAAGAAGTTATTTTAATCCTCTAACTTATCCATTTTCATTTTAGTTTCTTGAATCAGAAAAATATTCAGCTTATGGTCCCAAATCAAATTCTTTAGGAGGTCATGTTTATGAACATTATTTAACCCCCTAATATTCCAATAAATGATCTTCATTTGCATGAAGAGGGGGTTCTCTTAGAGTAGAGATCAAAGGGGGTTCTTTTTGCCTTCTCATGGTAACCCCTTTGTGAGGTTGAAGGGGAGGGGAAGAATTTTTCTTCTTTCTACCCCTCATTGGGATATAGCCACCATCTTCCTTTTCACAGTATTCATAACCACTAATGCTCCCTCTCCAACCACAAGACTAGACACACAATCTATCTAGGAGAGATGATGGAGCAACATTCACGTCTAGAATAGCACATTTATGGGAGCACAAAGTATCTAAAACATGGTCCACATCAATATCCTCAGAATGACAAGCAACCTCATCCTCAGACTTCTTTCTCTTCTCACTCCCTGGAGGATGAGGAACAACCCAAGCCTCGTTATTGACTTCAACCTCTAGAACATTACCAGCACCAGAGTCACCTTGCTCAACAGGAGCAAAGGACCCCTTATCTTCCTTGACCTTCCAAACCTTATATTGAGTCACAACATTAGGAGGAACCACCTTGGTAGGGAAGTACTTAGCCCATTGGCCCAATTTTTTGCACTTGAAGCATGCAAACAGAAAAGACTCAAAGACAACCTGTTGTTTCCAACAACCCACCTTTGAGCTTAGGTGAAAGAATTTAGGCAACACAACTTCTTGATCAATCATAACATAGAGCTTGGTAGCCACTAGATGTCTTCTAGAAAGAGTAGTCTCATCAATGGAAACTAAGCACCCAAAAGAGTTGGCAACAAACTTAAACAACTCTTCATCCCCGTACTTCAATGACAAATAAGGCAATTTAACCCAAACAAGAGAAAAATGAAACATGCATCTCTACAGGTCCATACTAGGCTCCCAAAGGCATAGCACCAAGGTCAAACAACTAAAGATTGATGACCCTTTTGAGAAGACCAACCTCAAATCTTCTCACCTATTATGCCTCATGGCACATTGTCAAATTCCCTAGTTCTTTCCATGTATTAATTCAAGAATTTATTGTCCCTGTTATTCAATTTGGAAATCTTAGTAAGCTAGATTTAGCTCAAAATATCAAATTTGAGTGTCAATATATTGAGTTTTCACATAAATTTAGACCCATTTATATAGTTTGATTATCATTCACCACTAATTTTAATTTTGGCACAACTTTGTTTTGAGTCTACAACTATGTGTGTACCTTATTTTCCATCATATACACTTCACTCATTGTCATGTATATATTTCATGTAATTTGCTATGACACCATGTTAGAACCTCTAGGGCTTCCAAGTGGATTCCAATGATTAAATTTCTTGGATTTTATGGAATGAAATGAACATAATAGAATAACTAAGTATTCTGATACTACTTGGCCTAATTTTAATGCCAATTCAAGAAAAGTATGAAATAACGGTAATGAAAAAATTGGTGTCCATCCTTCCTCTATGATGAAACTTACACAATTGTTACAAGCATTTATAAAATGCAATCTCACTAATGACAACACTATTTTTACCATGTTTATGTGTAATTTGTTATATATCCAATTCTAAGACATAGTCATGGTATTTAAGTATAATTTAAAGGATCTCTTGAAGGGGATTAATTTGAAATTGAACATCCTCAAATTAATTTTATTTTTTTACTATGCAAGGTGTCTTCGGAGCAATTACATGGATTCTTCTAGTCTTGTACAACAAGTGCAATATTTTGTAGTTGGAGATTTAATGAAGGTTCATCCATCATTATCTTGAGTATTTGGCCATTATAAACGGGAGATACAAAATATATTAAGGTTCATTCTAGGTAAACACTTTGTATAACATTAGGAATATTTACAAGTTGACCTCAAAGATCTAATCTCTTAAAATTATAGAATAGTTGATGGATAATTATTTAGAATGTATTTTAGTATGGCTTTGATGAGGGAATTCAGGAAAGGTAATATATATATATATATATATATATATATATATATATATATATATATATATATATATATATATATATATATATATATATATATATATATATATATATATATATATATATGAGTTTGAAACGAAATTTTAAGGCATTTTTTTTGGTCGGTAAATTGCTGCTTGGGGGGTAGCACCCATAAAGTGAGCAAAATAAAAATATGGACTACTTCAATCCCAAATTTGGGGAGCACACAAAAGCTGCTTCAGACCCATGAATGGGGAGCACAAAAGGCAACACCAAAGCTAAATTACCCTTACCTACAAACCTACTAGCTTCCCTCATTTTCTTTGGTAGATTTTACTTTGCTTCTTACCCCATTTTTCCACCTTCAGTGTGGGATCAGAGGTGCATGGAACATTTCACATCATTCTTCTTCCTTTTCCTTTGCACTTCATCCAATTTTCCTTTGACGAGCCACCACCCATGTCCTCTATTTTACCTCTGATTATTTGGCTTCTCTTTGGATATATTATTTATGAATCTCCATCCTTGACCCTATGATGACCTTCATGAGGAGATTCTATCAAGGCCTCTGGATCAACAAATTTCCCAATTTGGTCCTAGTTCCTTTTCTTTGGGGTTTTTCTAGGAGAAGGAGCATCTCCAACGAAATTCACTGCTACAAAGGATCTAGTCAATGCCTTTGTAGTTTTTTGGGAATCACTTGGTGGAGCCTTGATCAAGGTAGTAACGTCTTTTGGTGGCACATTAGCCTCACCATCTAACCCATTCTTTTCCACTGAGTAATTTTGGGGGGTGAATTTTTTCCACCAAGTAGGTTGGATTCCATGCCAATGTTTTGAGCAGTGTGCAACCTATGACCAGTGTTGAAACATCGATGACAACGAAAAGGTAGTCCTTCATAATCAAGCAATTGATTCTATTCCATCCCTGCAATTTTTAGGACATTCGCAAGGAGATCTTTGGTTGTATTTATCTCCACTAGTATGTGAGTGTAGGTAGTGTGTAGACAGTTTGAGGAGCCTTCATCCACTGCCAAAAAATTCCCCAATGAACTACCGATAGCTTCAAAACATGAATCACACCAAAACTGAAGCAGAAGATTCGACAACCTTACCCAGATTGGAGCCATGTCGAAAGATTCTGTGAGAGGATTGAAGGAGGGGTGCCAGGGTTTAATTAATAATAAATGCTTCTCCTTCCAACTCCATTGATATTCATATAGAACTATATTTTGGTCCTTCACATTATTGAAAGCCACCACAAAGAAACCCCTTGTGCTAGGTTATATCTCCACATCCCCCTCCAATATAGGTCTTTAGAATTCTGCAATCCAGTCATGAAGCTTTGCAAGGCTTGGCCAAAACCCCCCAAAATCTACCAACCAACCCCTATCTTGAAATAAGATATATTTTCTGCCACTTCATCAGCAGTCTCCTCAATGAAAGAAACCCTTGGGGAAGAGGATGCGTACCAGAGAGCCCTAGGAGCTTGTCGCTCACAATGATCATTGACCT
Source organism: Sequoia sempervirens (assembly GCA_007258455.2). Classification (NCBI taxonomy): domain Eukaryota; kingdom Viridiplantae; phylum Streptophyta; class Pinopsida; order Cupressales; family Cupressaceae; genus Sequoia; species Sequoia sempervirens. The sequence continues at coordinate 26,338 of VDFB02094469.1, forward strand.
CTACCCAGATCTCCCCATCCATCCATTGCTCATCCCCCATTTCTTCTACAGAGATTGAGGCCGAGTAGACCTATCATTAGCTTGTCTCTGCAACCCTGGTGAAGTTGTAGGCCATCCATTAGGGTCTAAGGCTGGTTGATTTGACACCTTTTCCTACCCATGATTCTTCCTTTCCCATCCTTTCACCACCATCGAATATGAGTGATCAATGTTTGCAACACTAAACGATTGAGGATTTTGTTACCTCCCATTGTTGGGGCCAGAAAGGGTTTTTGTAGAGGCACCAAAGGATGCCCTAGTTGTACCAGTCGACGAAAAAGACTTCGGCTTCCTCCCATACGATAACCCTTCCTTGCTTCCGCCATGCCTCCATGATTTTGGTTGCAGTGCTTGCATTTGAGTGTCATCCCATGTCGATTCGAAACCATGGAGATCTGGCGTAGCGGCGAGAGGGCAAGTCAAAATTTTCCGCAGGGCTCTGGAGATAGCCAAAGTCATTGTACAGCTATTAAATCTTCTTAAATTTAGGATTGAAACCATTGATGGATGAAAATTTTAAGGGATATTTTTATTTGAGTGCAAAAAATTAAGAATGGGCTACAAGAGCTAAGGGTTTGGGTTTCTCTTTCACAAGGAACTTAGTTTGTGTGGAATCCAATTTTTTTGTTTACTCGATATGCTAATTACAACATTATTAAGGATAAAAGTTTAGAATTATGTCATACTTTTAGCAACAAAGTAGTTTTGGATCCTTCCCTAAAATTACTTGAAACCTATGTGGCACAAAGACTTTTGGAAAAAATCATTAAATAGCTATAATTTAATTATAAAACATAGAATAGGTCAATTTTTTACATGTAATAGTTTGATTAAAATATTTCTACACAAAAGGGTTTTGGTCAAAACCCTTTTGCATTTAGTTTTCTATGTGGTAGCTTAACCTATATTTTAGAGAAAATTCAATAAAAAATTAACTTAAATTCCATATTTTTACAACCAAGTATACTTTCATGAAAATTCAAAAATATCCTTTTGTAGAGATCAAATCTAGAATCCAAATTTTTTGTATACTTTGATTATTTATTATGATAATAAAAAAGTCATCACAAGTTGGGTTATTATAATCAAATATGAAGCTGATAATAAATTAAAAAAATACTAAAATATATTTAAAATTTTGAAAAAATATACAATCCACTAGAGGGGAGAATCTTCTTAGATAGGGTATAATTTTTTTTTTCAAATGATACAAAAATTTAGATAAAATTCAATTTCCCATGGAAATTATGACATTTTAATTAAGTTTGAATTTAAAATATTATTAAAAAATATTCATTGATTTTTTTAATGCACTAGATTTTCAAGTTATTTATGTGGAGAAAAAATGAAAACTAAAAAAGTTGTCCAAAAAAAATTCCAACAATTAAAACTATTTTCCTACATTTATAAAAAGTATATTCAACTTTTAAAAAAAATTATAAATATTATAAACTATTTTAAGATTTCTATATTTTGCTATTTTATATCATTTTCAAATTTAAGACATCAACATCACTTTAAGTAGTCCAAGTTAAAAATTTGTAGTCGTGTTGGCTACTTTATAAAAGTTTAACATAGTTTTGAATTTTAACACCTAAATTTTTTCTATAAACATCATTTTATGAGTTGATGCATATCTATACATGTTTTCACTAGTAATAATTTATGTGGGAAATTTGATGATTGTCTCTTTTATTGTTCTCATGAATGCGTAGGATTATAAATCTAAATTATTCTCTTAGATGAATAAATCATTCATGAAGTATGTTGAGCATAGACCATTGATTGCATGACTTGCTTTCTTTGTGAACTAATAGAGTAAATTTGGAATATTCATGGTTATTTTGTAGATCTAACAAGCTGATTTTCTTAGTTCTATTATGTCATATATATCTTTTTCTTAGATTATACTAAAATATCAAATTACTTATTAAATCTTAGACTATGTGTTGATGGTGTTTTCTGCACAGCAACAACTCAGACAGAATATAATATCCTATCTCTCTTGAAAGGTTATTTTCAATAATAAATCACTGAAAATCACCCCAAGGTATCTCGGGTGTTAGGTCATAACAATGCATAAAACAACTCAGATAATTATGTGAAAATGCTGGTAATCACAATCGGACCTTACTACAAGCAACTGTATCTCCCTGTTTATCAGATCTCGCAATATGATGATCTTTTAATCCTAAATTTAACCAAATGATAAAGAAATAGCAAAAGATAAGGATGCGAGGATATAATAGAATCTAAACTACTCCTAGAATGAATGATGTAAACAACAGATATTTGGAATGGACCTATCTCAAATAACCAGTTCTTGATCAACCCACAAGGCAATCTTACAAGAACGGTGCAATCTTCTAAGGTATTTAAATTTTCAAATCATAGACATTCATCTACAATCGAACTTAAGAACATTGAATATATGGTTCAGGTTGACTTCACCAGCCTACTACAATTAGATAGTTACTGGGAGTATAGACCGGAGATAGCTACAAACATTCCAAATATGAAATCATAAACATCATACATCCAACTAAAACTGATTTATTTCTGAATACTAAACCCTAAATTTCCAAGCAATTTGAAAGATAGAACAAAAGAACCATGCAAGATGAAATAACACAAAAGATTTCACCAGGAATAACCACAATGTCTTCAATTGTATTAATCACCAAAATTATGCAACAATTTCAACTGTTCTGAATATAATGTTTGCTTCCAGAAAATAAAACTACTCTAACTATTGCTCTTGCTAAGCTCTATCACTGTCTTGCTAATGTCTAACCAATGTCTAACCAATGTCTAACCAATGTCTAACCCTTTACAATGAGGCAAGAATGCCTATTAATAGCAAATCCCCAGGGTATGTGGGCCTAGCCAAACATTTTACAAAATAATAAAAACTGCCAAAACAGGTCGGCCAAGGAAACGAACTAAGGCACACATTAAATGCCATCATCCAAGTCGGCTTTGACACAGTCCCCAAGGAAGTCTGGTCCAATGCATGCCCCATGGTAATAGGGAAGCACAAATCTCGAAATGAGCATTAACTGCTACTCTTTATCCTTCTTCTGCCCGGATGACCCTTGGACCCTCAAGAATATTCCCTCCAACTCAGCAATAGGTGGCAATGGAAAAACCCTGAGTCGACATTTAATGGAATCTATTTCTTCATTGGACCGTCCAACAATCTTGTTCCAATCCTCCCTGCTGGCCATGTATCTATCCATCATCGCCAAGTATGTAGCTGCATCATCAAGCAAGTGGTCGGTGACAGCTTCATCAGAATCCGGGGCATAAATTTCATGCCACCACTCCTTCAGTTGATCCAAGCTCAGATACTTAGGAGCTATCTTCTTTTTGCCAGTCATTACCTCAAAGAAGGCAATGCATCTGTCATAGACTGCAGTAAGCTCACTATCAATTGACATTCTTCGTTTCTGTATTTTCTTCAATGCCTTATGCCTAATCTGCAGCACCTCAAACCATTCCCACGACTCATCCAACCTGGAGGAAGGAAGGATTCCATCCTTAGCTAATTGCTCCTTGCCATGTCCCAGGATAACCTTCAATTTCTGTAACAGGAGGTCCATGTCATCCTTATCCTGACACAGGATATGCTCTAACAGCTGCTTCGCCCGGACTGCATCCTTTCCCACAGATAAGATCTCCTTGATAACATCATCTCCTTTTGTTTGGACATCTGCTAGCCAATCCATGGCAGCTCGAGCTGAGGCCTTCATCTTTTCGATCCCGGAGATTGTTTCCTTAGGCAGAAAACCCGGAGTAGCAGAAGAAGAAGGGTGGAGAGATTGTAGAGGCCTCATTACCTCTTCCAAGCATTTTCTTAATCTTTCATTTTCTCTCTTCAGCTCTCACTTGGTTCGAGTTTCTCTCTTTAATATGTCAACAATGACTGCACTAGACCCCTCAAATTCCTCAATATCCTGCTCCAGGGAGGCCGGCCCAAGGTTAATGGTCTAAACATTATAGTCCTGGCTTGTAATATCCTCCCTCATTTTATCTGCGGCAGGAGTGGCAATGTGAACTACCCTATTGTGCGCTTCATCCCTTTCCACCCTAGAAATAACCTTGGCAGCTTTCTTCTTCTTTCCTTTGCCGATTTTCGACAACATTTCATCCAAGTCCAAGGGAGTATCTTCAGCAATTACTTGCTTCTTCCTTGCAAGTTCCTTCTCCAGCCAGTTCGGGGCTACAGGGTCAATCTAGATTTCTTCTACCCCGACATTTGCTGGCTCCTCTGTCACTTTCTCTTCCTCTGTAGTTGTTACCTTGTCATCCTCCTTCTCTGGGAGCTGCACACCTTGGTCGGGCTCTTCAAGTCCTAATTTAGGAAGCACTAGCGACGGAGTCCTAGCAAGGATACTTTCTTCCGGCTCTGGCGATCCACGGCTTCCATCACTCTCCGGGGAATCTTCATATTGCACCAACAAAGAAGTGTGTCTTTCTTCTATTTCTACCTCAAACTCAGCCACCTCACTTAAAAGTGTTCCTTCCTTGAACTGCTCTGCCCCCTCGCTAGTTTCATGCTCATCCGGATTCTCTGGTTCAGGTGCGCTTGGCAGTGGAGAAACAGACTTTGGTGGCTCTTCAACTGGTAGCTTTGGGGAAGAGTCTCTCTGCTGTGCAACATCCTTGGGAGAGGGAGTCCTTGATTTCCTTGTGTAGACTTTGGTTTTCTCCCCTCCGAAACTCTCCACATCGACAATTGGAGGTTCATCCTCCGAGGCAACTTGATCCTTCCTCTTGGTAGTCCTTGTTGTTCTAGTTCTCTTAGGCGGTGGAGGAGCATCCTCCTCTTCAGCTTTCTCCGTTTCCTCCTCATCAGAGGACTTGCTAATTGTCAGGGTCTTCCACCTTCGCTTCCCTTTAGGTTTCCTCTTCATTTCAGGCTCAGCTCCCTTGGGACCTCTGACTTTTATCTTGAATGGTGAAGTTTTTGCTGTTTTCCCTTTGGGGTCATCTTCCCCGGATTCTTCAGAAGTCGACATGGGGTTGAGATTTCCCATCAGTTCAAAGGTGCAAGCTACCTTCGCATTCTCCAACTCCCAGATTTTATGCTTTACCCAAGAAAGGGTGAATTTCATGACATGATCCATCAGGTCCTCCAACTCTGTCACTTCAACCTCATTCCAGTCGATGTCACCGACTGACCTATCCTTTATGGCCTCATAGACATGGTCCTGAACCAGGTTTCCATCATCATCAAGTTGATCCGGAATCAACTTAACATTATATTGCCTAATGGCCTCCACAGGCAACCTAGAATATCTTTTCTTCCTCCCCTCAAGGTCATCTTTGATATTGACCCAATAGTCTTCCAAGTCATCCTTGTGTCTATACTCCCGGGTAGCCTTCTTCTGAGCCTCTCCACTTATATCAAAATTGATTCTTTTCGAATGGAAGGAGAATCCATAGGCTGCCAGTTCCTCCCCTGCACTGTGAGCTAATTGGATAGACGGGCACATCTCTCCTACACCAATCCCAAGCGGGAAGTCTCCTCCGAAGCCTGTCTTGTGCTTCTCCCTCTTCACCACTGCATCAAATTCACAGATCTGTCTTACAACTTCCAGTAGCACAATGCGATCAGTGGGATATCGAGGTAACCTATAAGGGGCAACCGGGCATCCATCAATCCTGAGGTAGGTGAAGGTAGGGAACTGGATGAAGAAGGCTCCGTAGTTCTTTATTAACCCTTTGGCTCCATCAGATAATCTCACGTGCTTAGCATTCTGGAGTGTCCGGGTAATATGCATCGTGAACGCATCTTTGGCCCTTCTATAATATTTGTACCCCAGATGCAACTCCGGATAAACCTCATAAATTATATTCTGCCCAATTGCTCCCCTCGAATTCAGACCTTTGTAGGGGTAGGAGATGGCCAACACATACACTACATATGAGGACATCATGAATTTCTTGGCCTCCAGGTCATTCCTCAACTGTCTGTCAATCTCAGCACTGATTAGCCCTGCCCAGTGATAATTGGTCCCTTGACTAATTTTGGTGATCACATGGACCATCCAATTCTCCAATACCCCTGCACTTCTCAATCCGGCCACCCTACTCAGAAGTGTGATGGCATCATATACATCTGACCTAAATTTTACCCTGTGCAACTGTTTGGGCAACTTTAAATGATGAGATTTTGGCTTCTCTAGCCACGAGTTGGTTATCTGCTAAGCCTTAACTGGCTCATTCTCATAGTAGGTCCTAGCAGTGTCAATATTCAAGGCACACACTAAAGGAAGATCTAGCATACTGAAAGCCTGTGCAATGGAGGCCGGACTGAAGTTGGCCAAGACTCTCCCCTCGGTGCTAACCACTCTCTGTGTATCAAAGTCGTATTGTCGGGCACAATCCAAGATTTAATAATAACACTGAACTGCCGGAGGGAACCCTGCCACATGTACCAATCCGGAGTTCATCATCCCTTGCCTTAGGGCCGACAGATCCTTCTCTGCCGTTCTCTGCTTAAACTCCTCATATCGCCAGGCACCAACATTAGTATCTGATACTTCGGCCCACACAGAAGACACTTTGCCCTCAGGAAGCTGGTTCTTCACGTCTAGTTTCAATCGTTCAGTCTCAGAGATGGATGAAGCCCCTACGCCACCTTTAGACTTCCCGGCAGCCGCCTTGCTTGGTTCAGCCTGCAAATCCAAAAATCGTCATTAGTATTTAATTATCGCTCATATTCCAATCCAAAAGGTTAGCACAAATCATATAAATCGATCAAAATTCATTGCCCAATGCTAATCCTTCGAGATCCGGAGAAATCAGATAGTCTGGGAAAATCATGCAAACTGGGAAAATACCGTCGGGGCAGAATTTTGGAGAAATCTGACCCAGACGGATCCCTGCTGCCAAAGCATCATTAGTCAAATAAATCATTAGTGCAGATGAAAAAACAAAGGATAATCATTGAATTCACTCATTGGCAACAAGAAATAAGCATTAAACAACCGTTCCATTAATCCTATCATCGAAACATTTGAAAGGACACAATCAGACAGGAAATCCAAAAAAATCTGGATGGAACAGATTTTTGCGGATGACCTAAAATGTTCCGGAAATAACCCCGGTCCGTGGAATAAGTCTAAACCGGGAAAATCTGACAACGAGGAAATTCCACGATGACCTCAAAAACCTGAAAAACAGCGAAACGCGACCCAAAACTCAAATGACCACGGGATCCTCCCCACTCAAGGTTGAATGATCTCAGAACCGACGACAATCAACAAAATTTAGAGCGCAAAGGATGCCAAAGTCCCAGAAACTTGCAAAGGAGAAATTCCCATATCAAAACGATGGTGAACTAAATCAAATAATCAAATCTCCACCATTAAAACCAAAGCAAGCTTTAGGGTCTAAAATATCGGCTAAGGATTTACCTAAAGCACTCGAATCTTCACAAGATGGGGAAGTCATAAAGATATAGGGACAAAATCGCTCAAACAAAAAGAAATATTCGCTCTGGGCCCAAACACCGAAGAAAAACCCTAACTTCGTAGGATATGGCAGATTCTGCACTAAAAGAACAAGCAATCAAGCCCAGAACTCCGTCTAAAGGATACATACGCAACCTCACGGATAAATAGAGCTCACAGGGTGAGGGAAATAGGGTTCCATAACTAAAAATGGGTCAAAGCCCGGCTCTATAAATATGAAACCAAAATCAATCAAGGGCCGACCCAAAATTAACAATATCCAATGCAAAACCCCAATCACCATACAAGCAAAATGGAAGGGCAATGACTACATACCATGGATCGAAGTGGAAGAAATTCGAGCTTGAAAAGGCGACCTCGCAGCAAACACGTCCAAGCAAAGAAAACATCGACACCGACACTCAAGCAATCCTCACGCAAACAAATTAAGATCGATTCTCAAAGCCTCGAATAGAAATCTCAATCGCCAGAGCAATCAGCACGGGATCAATGAAGTTAGAATGGCATTGAAATCGCCCTAAATTCGCCCTTATACCCACCTGAGCAAAGGTACCTAAACCATTAATGCGCGACATGACATCTCTGACAAGTCCAAAAACTTGAGGCCCAAGCGGAATTTTGGAAAATCATAGAATGCGCGGAAACACAGATTTTGTAAAAATGCAGAAACCGGGGAAATGAGGAAGATCGGGATTTTGGCAGAATCCGAGAAAATGAGGAAGATCGGGATTTTGGCAGAATCCAGAAAAATGAGGAAGATCGGGATTTTGGCCGAATCTGGGAAAATCCGCTAGGACCGGAAAATCCCGAAGTAAAGCAAAAACCTGGAATCGGAGAATCCTACCAGAAACTGACAAGGAACAAGGGCCGGGGAAAATCCGCTAGAGCTGAAAAATCCCGGATCTAAGTGAAAACCCGGACTTGGCCAAAAACTCATTTTCAATCAATTCAAACCTCAAGGCAAGGTCAAATCCAGCAAGACCAACATGTCAAGACCCTAAATTGATAAATCCAATAAAACCAAAGGTCAAAGACACCAAAAAAAAAGAGGGTCCCTACTCCAAGTGGGGCGTGTGCAAAAACTGCACAACAAATAGCGACTCTGCTGGGGAAATGCTCCTGAACATTTCGATGACAAACTAGAATCAAGTACCCAGAACTCATGGTTCCAACTCAGATACCCAGCCACCACCCTAAGTTAAAACAAAGAAACTCCCAGCCATTCAGGCATTCCTATACCAGGGTCTAAGTGTGTGCACATGCATTTATTACCTACCCTCAGTTGCAAGAAGAACTAGACATGGTATGAACAGGCTACGTAAAGATTCTTACTCTAAAAGTAACCTGGATAGAGCCTCACTGCCAGCCAGGCGTCCATAGCCCCGACGAGGTTATTGCTGTGGTCCTCCTGAATATAGCTATACTGCCAGTCAGGCATCTATAGCCCCGGTAGAGATATTCAGATCCCCTTGATAAGTTGAATTCAAATTTCCTGACTTTCATATATATTCTTTTTTTTTTTTTGCTGATATTTTTTTTTTCACTCACTTCATTCAACCTATGAACAGTGAAGTCCACACTCAGGGCTGAGAACCACAGTGGCACTAGAGCAGAAAATGATTTTTTACCTGCCCAGACCGTATAAGGACCTTTCACAACTTTAGGTATATTAAGGATTAAAGATATGAGACCCCAATATATTCCTGTTCAGACTGACTAGAAAACCTTTGCCTCATCATAAGGAGAAATGACATAGGTTAAAGAATTCATACCTGGGTGTTCTTGGAAAAATGATCAAAGTTTGTAAGGGAAATACAAAGAACATTAGACCTGCTTTCCCACCATTACCATACAGATGCACCCACAATCCCCAAAAGAAGGACCAACAGCAAGAGCAACGCAAACCAAAACAAACAAACAAACAAAAGGGAAACCTACTCTAACCAAACAAAACCAGCAAAGCAAAAGGGAAACCTACTCTAACCAAACAAAACCAGCAAAACAAAAGGGAAACCTACTCTAAACAAAGCAAGCAAAACAAACGGACAAAGCAACCTAAACTAACTATTTACAAAGCAAAGAGCTGAAAACAACTCAGGACTGGAAATAATGTTTCAGATACTGCCCATTGACAGGCAGTGGTATGTCTTCTCCCGTGAGAGTCCTCAGACAGAAGGCATTATCTCCCAGTATTTCGGCAATCTGATATGAGCCCAACCACAATTTATCAAATTTTCTATGGTTCCCTTTCTGATCATGAGGTTTATCTCAGTATAGGACAAGGTCAGAAATTGTGAAGGCTTTGACTGTAGCTCTCCTATCAAACCATCTCTTAACTACCCCCTGATGTTTGACAAATTTTTCAAGGGCATTGTCTCATTTTTCCTCAAGGTGCAGTAATTCTGTTAACCTAACCTCCCTTCTATCCCCTTCATCATAAAACTGATTTATAAACTATAGAGTTGGGATCTTAAGTTGGATAGGGAAAACTGGTTCCAACCCATACACTAAATGATAAGGAGATGTACCAATGGAGGACTTAACTCTAGTACGATCTGCCAAAAGAGCAAACCGAAGTTGGGTGTGCCAATCTTTTGGGTTCCTCTCTAACAATTTTTGGATGACAGTCAATAGGTTTTTTTTAGAGGATTCTGCTAAGCCATTTCCCTGGGGATAATAATTAGATGCAAACTTCACAACAATGCGATGATCAAAGGCCCAGTTTGAGAATTTCAAAGGTGCAAAGGTAGGACCATTATCACACACAACAGCAATAGGACATCCAAACCGATTGAGAATGGCAGATTCTAAAAAATTAATTACTACCTCTGATGTACACTGCCTACAAGCAAAAGCTTCAGTCCACCTTGTAAAGTAATCAGTAACGGTGAGAATATACCTGTGTCCCGCAGAAGATGGTGGGTTGATGGGGCCTATGAAGTCCATACCCCATTGAGAAAAAGGTTTTACCTCAATAACTGATTGAAGTGGAAGTGCTACACACCTTTCTCTTGTTGCTACAGTCTGACAAGTGTGACAGGTCTGTACATGATGATGAACATCCTTGAAGAGCGTAGGCCTGTAGTAACCTGCCCTAAAAATTTGATTCGCAGTAGCAATCGCAGAACTATGACCAGTACCATATTTCTCATGAAATTCACTTATTACCCTTTCAGCTTCCTGTCTTCCATGGCACCTCAAATAAATACCTTCATGATTCCTTTTGTATAGGATAGCTCCTTTCAGCATGAAGCCGTCACTTTTCAGCCTTAAGGCTCACCTTTGTAGTGCATTAAGGTGTGCTGGGGTCATTGATTTAGCAGATAATAGAGTATGTCATCATACCAGCCCTTTGGGGAAACTTCTTCAACATTATAGTTATGAACAGACAATTCAGGTCCTATCTCTGCCATGGCCTGGGTGAGTCCTTGTCCTCTTACCAGCTTCATCGGCTGGATCTCAATGTCATACTCCTGAAGCATGGTCACCCATTTAGCTCTGCGCTCCCCTAACTCGTTCTGCATCAGCAGCAACTTAACTGCAGAATCGGGAACAATTGCAAACACCTTGTTTCTGAGGATGTAATGCCTGAACTTCTTTACTGCTCGAACAAGGGCATATGCTTGCTTCTCCACACTTGGGTATTTCAACTCAGCATCCTTTAATGGTGCACTCATGAAAGTAATGGGATGCTCACTCCCCTCATCAGATTTTTGTGTTAGTATTCCAGCACACGAATGGTCAAAAGCAAATGAATAGATAGAAAAGGGTTTGCTATAATCTGGACTCACCAATACTGGAGCATCAGCAATGGCTCTCTTAATCTCAGCAAAGGCCTCCTTCGCTTCTGTAGTCCACTCGATCTTGGCATCTTGTTTCAACATAGCATTTAATGGCTTCACAATCTCAACAAATCCAGTGATAAATTTCCTGACAAAGTTAATCTTACCAAAGAAGGACTTCATCTCTTTTTTGCTGGCAGGTGGCTAAATTTTTCAGGATAGCTTCCACCCTCTTTGGGTCTATAGCAATCCCTTTCTTTGATATGACATGTCATAACAACTTGCCTTCTGTAATTCTGAAAATACACTTCTTGGGATTCAGGGAGATGCCAAATTCTCTGCACTTCTGAAACACTTTGTATAGATCTGAGACATGATCCCCTCTGTGCTTTGAAAAAATAGTCAAATCATCCATGTAAATGATGATGCACTTGCCTATGATATCTTTGAAAGCAATGTCCATAGCTCGCTGGAATGTGGCCCCTGCATTGATAAGCCCAAATGACATCCTCCTGTAGGAAAATGTACCCCACTTAGTCATAAAAGTAGTCTTGTGTCTGTCCTCATACTGGACCATCACTTGATTATACCCAGAATACCCGTCCAGAAAGGACATCATCTGAGAACCGTTGACCACCTGAAGCACCTCATCCAAAGAGGGGACTGGATAGTTATCTTTTTCTGATGATCTGTTCAGATTTCAGAAGTCCACACAAAGCCTAATTTCACCATTCTTCTTTCTTACTGGAACCAGGTTAGCCATCCACGTTGAATGCCTAACGGGAAATATGATTCTGACAGACAACAATTTCTGGACTTCTTTCTATATTATTGGTTTTTAGTAATGCATTGATAGGTCTCTGTCTCTATCTAAAAGGCTTAGCACCTAGCTTCAGAGGTATGGTATGAGTTATGATGGATGTGTCATAAGTCTTCAAGTCTTCATAACCCCATGCCACTATATCTGAAAAATCGTGTAGGGCTCTGATTATACCCTATCTTTCTTCAGGAGTGCATACCTTGCCGATGAAGATATTCTTAATATTATCCTTAGTTCCCACATTGTGAGTGTCACACTGTCCACTGATGGACTCCTTCTTTGACTCTTGTTCCTGATCCCTAATCTTATCCATATCAAAAATTCATTCTAACTGCACCATTCCCCTTAGAATAGTATTGGACTTCAGATTCAGCATGCCCTCTAGATTCAATTCTGCTTACTGAGGTTCTGTTTCATCAATGATTTGTGAGGCAAAAACATCAATGTTTGTGATAAAGTCCAGGATATGTTTATCATCCTCAAACACCTGAAAATTAGTCACATTGTCAGGAACCGATGGCGCAGGAGTTAATTCAACAATAAACTTCTTCAATCCTGACAGAGATAGAGGCTGCAGAGTGCTTACTGCTTGAGCCAAAGAATCAACAGTTTGATTCTTCTTTCATGGGATTAGTTGGATATTCAAGGCGTCAAATCCCTCAATGAGGTCCCACACTCTATGTCTATAATTGGTCATTCTCCTATCGTGGCATGCATACTGCTTTCTCACCTATTTGACTACCAACTCCAAATCTCCAAAAACTTGTAGAATCTTGACCTTTTTCTTGAGTGCCATAAGGAGCCCATGAATTAAAGCTTCATACTCTGCTACATTATTGGTACAATGAAATTGGAGCCTATGAGATGCAAAGAAATTTTTACCTCTTGGACTGATCAGCTCAAACCCTACTCCAGCCCCATGCTTGGATTTGCATCCGTCGAATTTAAGAGTCCAACATTCTGCAGTGGTATTTTTCTTCATTCTGTCTTTTGGTTTATCAGTGTTAAAAGCTGCCTCAGTCACCACAGGTTCCTAGCTTTCACACTCTTCTTGGAGATTCTGCTCATCTGCCCTAACCACCTGAGCTGGATTCATGCATTTCTGTACTTGTTTTACCGCTGTCTGACACAGACAACACTCCAACTCCGAGTGAGAAGCATTGTGGACTCTACACCAATTTGGTAAGAGTAACTCCTTAAAGCTTGTCCTCTTTCCCAGGTGAGTCTGGTTCTCCATACATTGCCTAATGAATTCCTGGAAATCGTCCAATAAGCTGATCTGTTTGTCTTCAGGTTCCTCCTCTTCAACTAATTCTGTCAGAACTTCAACATGGCTGGACCCTGTCCCAACATCAGCTGGCATCGTATGCAACATCAGCACCTCTTCTGCATCTGATTCTTCATATTGGGCTGATAACAGGTAATTTTCCATTTCGACCTCTGATACTAGTACTTCCGTTGAAGTCTTTTGGTATTCTGTAATCATGTACTTCATTCGGGGCTCCCTCTCAATTCTTATCTGATTAGACACTCCCTTCCATGGAAGCCACATGTGAGAGTGGTCAGTAGACACATATCCATTCAAAGCCCTGGTGAACTCTCTTCCCAGGATCAAACCATATGCATCAGGGATATCAGCTACCTGAATATTGATAACTTGCTGAATCCTTGGATCAGAGGCTATCTGCATCTGGATCATGTTAAGTTTTCCTACCACACTCACTTCAAGTCTGTCCAATTGAGTCACCTTCTTTTGGGAGTCACCAGGTGTAATTCCTAGAGCCCTACAAACTCCAAGAGGCATCACGTTGGTGGAAGCACCAGAATCTAACAAGCAATTGTGAAGGTTCTTACCAAAGATTCGGACTGAGATCAGAAATGGTGGAGTTTTTGTCTTTCCTTGAAACAAAGTGCGCTGAGTGTCCACCTAGGCCACTTGAGTCCTATCCTTTTATTTTCCCTTATCTCCAGGGGGCTGGTTAGTCCTATTTTGGGTCTGATTTTGTGTGTTCACAGACTGAAAACTAGAAGTCTGGCTAACATGCTCACCAGAAGAGTTATCCAATGACTTTGAATTTGCATCATAGGTACCTAAGACAGCCTTTCTAATTGCAGGGAGTCTTAACAACTCAAATGCAGAAAGATTTACCTTTAGTTTCTTGAACTCCTCTGCGACATACGAAGCCATCTGTTCCTCACTCATATCAGTAGAGACCTCCTTAAATGGTTCCTCCACCCCATCCTTGCCAACTTGAACAGTCTTTTTCTTTTGTTGTTCAGCTTGAGTCTGTCTCTCTTTTGAAAGATACTGCTTGGAGACATGTGGATAAGATGGATTGTTGCTAGCATTAAGATCTGGGGGGGTATTGAAATTGTTGGGAGGAATAGAAGTGGTGAAAGGTCCTCCAGGCTATGGACGTCTATGAGGCATGTCCCTCAAGCCCTGCCTCTGAAACATCTGAACTTCTTCAACATAAGCTTCCTCTTGATCGAGAGGGCCATTATTATTCATTGTATCTTCATTAAACAACTGAGCTACTTCATCCCCATTACAAATCTGATCTGTTTTATCTTCCTGGGAATCGGGTTCTTCTGGTACATTTTCCTTGCTGGCTGGAAAAGGAGCATGATTTAATACCAACACAGGAGAATCATATGAGTTGGAAGGAACAATCTCCTATCTATTAGCATTATTTTCCACCTCATACTAGAAAATGGAGGCTGCAGTTTGAAATTCTGGACATTCCAATTCTGAATGCTGACTTGTCTTATGGAGCCTACACCATCCTGATAGAGCTCCTTCAGCCAGATATACACCGTTAGGAGGTTTGTCTTGACTGACCGGCTGATTTGCAGATTGGCTAACAATCTGATTAGCTGGCTGATCCAATGGGGTAGGGACTCCTCCATTATTGAGACCTTTATTCCAAGTTCTACTCTGTCCTTGTGGTGGCCTTTTATCAAATCCTGATCCACTTCCCTGGCCTCTATCAAAATTCTGCCTCCTTTCATTATTGAAACCCCTGTCATTGTTGTAACCCCTATCCTGGTTATATCCCCTGTCATTATAGAATCCTTTGTCATTACGTTGTTCCCTGTCATAATTCTACCCTTGTGAAAACTCTCTGCTATGATTAGATTGCATTCCCTTATGGGCAGCTTGCAGTTGACTGTTCTGATTTCTTAAATAAGTCACCTCCAGATTTAGCTTCTTTATCTGTTCAGCCATTTCATCAATCCTCTCCTTATTTGGATATCGATAAGGGATCTCGTTTGGGTTATTCTGAGGAGGGACAAACATGGTAGCAGATCCCATAGACTGATGTAATACTTCAGAGTTTTGCAGATAAGCAGGAAAACTATTCAACTGTGGCTGATACATGGGTTGGTTAACCTGCTGTTGTGGGAAGTTGGCCATAGTGGAAACCTGACTCATAGGATGACCAGGGTGTGGCACCATAGGTAGTTGGGGAACTGGGTTCATAATTGGAGTGTGATTAGCAAGCGCGTGGTTTACTGCCTGAACCTGGTTGGGATGTGCAACTGGTCTTAGAGAAGACAATGGCCCAGTCAAGTGTTGTCTCAAATCTGTACTAAGCTTGACAGCCTCTGTATAAGCATTAGTTAGTGTGTCTGGAGGATTGGGTCTCCACTTCAAGAAGGTTGCTGTCAAGCTATCCAGAGCTTAATAATAGACTCCCAGGGCCGTATCATCATCCAAAACATATGGGTCTTGCAACCTGGTGAATGCCCGGTGGAACCTATTATTGAAACTAGCCATTGGCTCATTAACCTCTCTCTTGACTTTGATAAATTGCAGGTATAACTCGTTGGCACTAATGGGTATTCGGAACTTCTGTAAAAAGGATTTTTCAAGGCCATTCCAATTAAGAATTGAACCAGTAGGAAGATGGTTGTACCAGTAAAAGGCTTCTTCTCCTAGTGAATAGGGAAACAACCTACAAGCAACATCCTCATGAACTATCCCCCTGTCTTTGAGAGAGGTTTGGAAAATCCTTAGGTGTTCTTCAGCAGTCCTGTTTGGGTCATTAGCATGGAATTTTGAACAGAAGTGCTCAGGGTTTTGGGAATAACATTGTAGGCTTGGAAGAATAGGGGTGATGGGTTATTGGCAAGGAAAGCCATTGGTAAAAGTGGGGGTGGCGGTGGTGGTTGATTATTGACAGGCTAAGGTTGTTGAACAGGAACGACCTCAGAAATGGGTATAGCCTCAACCTCAGGATGCGAAGATGTAGATGATACTGGTGAAGGGATGAGTGACGATGATTCTCCCCCTTCTTGAGTCCTTCTTGACCTAGTGTGAAACTGTAACTCCTTTAAATCTCCCTCTCCCGTGGTAGATCTGGTATTTCTCCTGTATCTCTCTGGAGAGATGGCGTTCAAAAAGCGATCCAGTCTACTCATTCAGGCCCTGCTTCTAGCGCCAATCTGTTGATGGTGTTTTCTGCATAGCAACAACTCAGACAAAATATAATATCCTATCTCTCTTGAAAGGTTATTTTCAATAATAAATCATTGAAAATCACCCCAAGGTCTCTCGGGTGTTAGGTCATAACAATGCATAAAACAACTCAGATAATTATGTGAAAATGTTGGTAATCACAATCGGACCTTACTACAAGCAACTGTATCTCCCTGTTTATCAGATCTCGCAATATGATGATCTTTTAATCCTAAATTTAACCAAATGATAAAGAAATAGCGAAAGATAAGGATGCGAGGATATAATAGAATCTAAACTACTCCTAGAATGAACGATGTAAACAACAGATATTTGGAATGGACCTATCTTAAAAAACCAGTTCTTGATCAACCCACAAGGCAATCTTACAAGAATGGTGCAATCTTCTAAGGTATTTAAATTTTCAAATCATAGACATTCATCTACAATCGAACTTAAGCACATTGAATATATGGTCCAGGTTGACTTCACCAGCCTACTACAATCAGATAGTTACTGGGAGTATAGACCAGAGATAGCTACAAACATTCCAAATATGAAATCATAAACATCATACATCCAACTAAAACTAATTTATTTCTGAATACTAAACCCTAAATTTACAAGCAATTTGAAAGATAGAACAAAAGAACCATGCAAGATGAAATAACACAAAAGATTTCACTAGGAATAACCACAATGTCTTCAATTGTATTAATCACCAAAATTCTGCAACAATTTCAACTGTTCTGAATATAATGTTTGCTTCCAGAAAATCAAACTACTCTAACTATTGCTCTTGCTAAGCTCTATCACTGTCTTGCTAATGTCTAACCAATGTCTAACCAATGTCTAACCCTTTACAATGAGGCAAGAATGCCTATTAATAGAAAATCCCCAAGGTATGTCGGCCCAGCCAAATATGTTACAAAATAATAAAAACTGCCAAAACAGGTCAGCCAAGGAAACGAACTAAGGCACACATTAAATGCCATCATCCAAGTCGGCTTTGACACAGTCCCCAAGGAAGTCCAGTCCAATGCATGCCCCATGGTAATAGGGAAGCACAAATCTCAAAATGAGCATTAACTGCTACTCTTTATCCTTCTTCTGCCCGAATGACCCTTGGACCCTCAAGAATATTCCCTCCAACTCAGCAATAGGTGGCAATGGCAAAACCCTGAGTAGGCATTTAATGGAATCTATTTCTTCATTGGACCATCCAACAATCTTGTTCCAATCCTCCCTGCTGGCCATGTATCTATCCATCACCGCCAAGTATGTAGCTGCATCATCAAGCAATTGGTCGGTGACAGCTCCATCAGAATCCGGGGCATAAATTTCATGCCACCACTCCTTCAGTTGATCCAAGCTCAGATAATTAGGAGCTATCTTCTTTTTGCCAGTCATTACCTCAAAGAAGGCAATGCATCTATCATAGACTGCAGTAAGCTCATTGTCAATTGACTTTCTTCATTTCTGTATTTTCTTCAATGCCTTCTGCCTAATCTGCAGCACCTCAAACCATTCCCATGGCTCATCCAACCTAGAGGAAGGAAGGATTCCATCCTTAGCTAATTGCTCCTTGCCATGTCCTAGGATAACCTTCGATTTCTACAACAGGGGGTCCATGTCATCCTTATCCTGACACAGGATATGCTCTAACTGCTGCTTCGCCCGGACTGCATCCTTTCCCACAGATAAGATCTCCTTGATAACATCAACTCCTTTTGTTTGGACATCCGCCAGCCAATCCATGGCAGCTCGAGTTGAGGCCTTCATCTTTTCAATCCCGAAGATTGTTTCATTAGGCAGAAAACTCAGAGTAGCAGAAGAAGGGTGGAGAGACTGTAGAGGCCTCATTACCTCTTCCAAGCATTTTCTTAATCTTTCATTTTCTCTCTTCAGCTCTCGCTTGGTCTGAGTTTCTCTCTTTAATCTATCAACAATGACTGCACTAGACCCCTCAAATTCCTCAATATTCTGCTCCAGGGAGGCCGGCCCAAGGTTAATGGTCTGAACATTATAGTCCTGGCTTGTAATATCTTCCCTCATTTTATCTGCGGTAGGAGTGGCAATGTGAACTACCCTATTGTGCGCTTCATCCCTTTCCACCCTAGAAATAACCTTGGAAGCTTTCTTCTTCTTTCCTTTGCCGATTTTCGACAACATTTCATCCCAGTCCAAGGGAGTATCTTCAACAATTACTTGCTTCTTCCTTGCAAGTTCCTTCTCCAGCCAGTCCGGGGCTACAGGGTCAATCCGGATTTCTTCTACCCCGACATTTTTCGGCTCCTTTGTCACTTTCTCTTCCTCTGCAGTTGTTACCTTATCATCCTCCTTCTCCGGGAGCTGCCCACCTTGGTCGGGCTCTTCAAGTCGTAATTCAGGAAGCACCGGTGACGGAGTCCTAGCAGGGATACTTTCTTTCGGCTCTGGCGATCCATGACTTCCATCACTCTCTGGGGAATCGTCATATTGCACCAACGGAGAAGTGTGTCTTTCTTCTGTTTCTACCTCAAACTCAGCTACCTCACTGAAAAGTGTTCCTTCCTTGAACTGATATGCCCCCACGCTAGTTTCATGCTCATCCAGATTCTCCGGTTCAGGTGCGCTTGGCGGTGGAGAAATAAACTTTGGTGGCTCTTCAACTGGTAGCTTTGGGGAAGAGTCTCTCTGCTGTGCAGCATCCTTGGGAGAGGAAGTCCTTGATTTCCTTGTGTAGACTTTGGTTTTCTCCCCTCCGGAACTCTCCACATCGACAATTGGAGGTTCATCCTCCGAGGCAACTTGATCCTTCCTCTTGGTAGTCCTTGTTGTTCTAGTTCTCTTAGGCGGTGGAGGAGCATCCTCCTCTTCAGCTTTCTCCGTTTCCTCCTCATCAGAGGACTTGCTAATTGTCAGGGTCTTCCACCTTTGCTTCCCTTTAGGTTTCCTCTTCGTTTCAGGCTCAGCTCCCTTGGGACCTCTGACTTTTATCTTAAATGGTGAAGTTTTTGCTATTTTCCCTTTGGGGTCATCTTCCCCGGATTCTTCAGAAGTCGACATGGGGTTGAGATTTCCCATCAGTTCAAAGGTGCAAGCTACCTTCGCATTCTCCAACTCCCAGATTTTATGCTTTACCCAAGAAAGGGTGAATTTCATGACAGGAGCCATCAGTTCCTCCAACTCTGTCACTTCAGCCTCATTCCAGTCGATGTCACCGACTGACCTATCCTTTATGGCCTCATAGACATGGTCCTGAACCAGGTTTCCATCATCATCAAGTTGATCCAGAATCAGCTTAACATTGTATTTCCTAATGGCCTCCACAAGCAACCTAGAATATCTTTTCTTCCTCGCCTCAAGGTCATCTTTGATATTGACCGAATAGTCTTCCAAGTCATCCTTGTGTCTATACTCCCGGGTAGCCTTCTTCTGAGCCTCTCCTGTTATATCAAAATTCATTCTTTTCGAATGGAAGGAGAATCCATAGGCTCCCAGTTCCTCCCCTGTGGTGTGAGCTGATTGGATAGACGGGCACATCTCTCCTACACCAATCCCAAGCGGGAAGTCTGCTCTGAAGCCTGTCTTGTGCTTCTCCCTCTTCACCACTGCATCAAATTTTTTCTATTTTTCAATGAATTTCTAATAAAATTGGTCCACAAACTTTAAATATCAGAGTTTTTTACTATTTTAATAACTTTTGATCAACATAACATTTTGACAAACGGATTACGCGAGAGCAAACTTCAGACAATTCTTTTTCAATTTAAAAAAAAAATCAGAAAATGATAAGTTTAGGTAATCTTATGCATGTCGTACATGACGATTTTTCAAAACGACAAATCTGCCTAATAAAAAATTAACAAAAAAAAAATTCAATAAAAAATAAAAAAAATATCAAGAGCAAGCTTCAGTGAGTCATAAGACTTTTCCCAAAAGGATTTAGAAAAATACGATAATTTAAGTCAAAATATGGATGTCGTACATGTGCATGGTATGGTAAAAAAATGACTTTTAAATAGTGATTTTTAGAAATGCCTATTAAAACTTAATTTGTACAATTTGGGTATTGAAATAAATTACATATTTGGAAACTAGACTCCGAGCACTACATTTTATGATTAGTGAATTTTTAAAAAAATTCATCTCTAAGTGCTTCAATTTTTAAGGTCAAATGTGTCAAATACTGAAAATCAGGGAAAACACTTCCACTGTTTGGCCAAAAAGTGGACTCAACTTCTTGCACACACCCTTAAGCTTGGCCGCTACGTTTTCACTTAAGTTTCTTTTGGTGATTTGGATGGCCAAACTTGGGAGGCAGAAAGATGGGGTCACCCTGCCATTTGGAATGACAAAGATGTCAGGAAAATCTATAAATAGAGTTCCATGGGAGCGGGCCTAGGGAGTCAAAATGGAGGCCATTTTTATTTAAATTTTAAGCCTAACAACAATGTGCTGACGGAGGTTTGGGGTAGCGGGTCCGCTAGGGCATCTCACGAGGAACTTCCAAATTTAATTTTGAGGATGTTTTGAAAAATTTTCAAGAATTTGAACTCATGAGTTTTTTAGGTGTTATGTTTTACCTAATTAAAGAAATTTTAGCCAATTTCATTCATCATTTTAAGTGCAAAATCAAAAAACACATGAAAAAGTGGACAACAAACTAACCTCAGAAGTCTGCTGAAAGAAGTTGCAAAATCCACAAAGGATTGGAAAACAAGGGCAACGGGTGTGAGGGAAGCGGGCAACAAAGGCACTAGACTCCTTGAACTCTACTCTGAACTCCTCTGCAAACTAGACAAATGAAAATGACAGGTCGGGCTAGATATTTATACCCCAGTTATCATTTAATACACCCATTTAAAGCCCGTACGGATGACAGCAGGGTTGGTGGGTTTAAAACTCAAATGATGGTGAGATGATTGGGGCCCAGGGTTTGGAAAGACGTGGCCTTGCAGCTGCTTCAAAGTTCATTTTGTAAATCACCGAAAAAAGGGATCTCAGGGCCCGGAGGGTGAAGCACTGCCGTAGTTTTATCATTCAGAAATAATAGAGACAACATGGTGTTCTGGGAACAGAAGTCCAAAGAGATGGGCCCAATAGGAGGAAAGGTAGTCCAATTTCATCATAAGTTAAATGGGGTGGCAAAGAAGGAGCTAGGTTCTAGGGCTCGGGGAAGCAGAATCCTTTTGCTGTTCGGAATGATGAACACCTGGAGGAAACTTGGCGAGGTGGGTCCGCTAGATCCCAAGGCCACTGACAAAAGTAGATTGCTAAGGAGACTCTGCAAGGAACCAATCTGACTTAGCCAAAATTAGAGGGGATGAAACACGTTCAACTTAAAATGAGACTTTGGAGGCACGTTAACCATTTAGGACACCAAAATGGGGCATGCAAAACAAGATAATGATAAAACATCTTGACAATACCAAAAAAAGAGGGTCCCCATTCTGAATGGGGCATGTGTTCTGAGGGCATAATAGTTACCCATGCAACACTTCACAATTCCAATGGAATTGTGGACCCATGCAACATAGGTTTCCATCAGACAAGCGTTCATAAAATCAAGTCTCCCTAATTCATTACTAAATGCAAGAATACACATGACTCTATAGGGGAGATGAGCCAATACGTGCACATCCAATTTTCTACGGTTTACATTAACAAAATAACCATATTTATATGATTGAATTGATGAAGCACAACCAATGAAAAAGACAACCAATGTGTATGTGTATCTAAATGTATATGTATATGTATATGTGAATGTGTACATATATGTACATGTATATGTATATGTGTATATATATAGGTATACATTAACATATAGGTATATAGAATTGCTTACATCCATTATTTTGCTTACCAAGAATATATTTTTGTCTCTATTGCTTAGTTGACTGAATTGATGAAGCAGAACTTATATGTATATTTGTATGTATATATAATTGCTTACATGCAAAACCTATGAAAAGATAACCCCAAATTTAACTATGGCATTGAAACAACCAACAATATTATATTTGTTACTACAATGAAAAATTGCAACATTGCTTATATGCATTCATTTGAAAAATAGAACACCCCCAAATTTATCTATGGCATGAAAACAACATACAATGTTATGTATATGTATATGTATATGTGTATGAGTATGTGTATATATATTTATATGTATACATTTATGTATATTTGTGTATACATGCATATATATGTGCATATGCATATAAAATTTCCTACATACAAAACCTATGAAAAAGAGAACAACCCCAGGTTTATGAATGGCATAAAAAAATCAACTATATTGTTTGTTACTGAAATGAAAAATTGCAGCATTGCTTACATGCATTCATTTACACGACTAAATTGAATCACAACAGAACAATATATATGCATTCATTTACATTGAATTGAAGATGAAGCATCACCTACGAAAAACAAAACACCACCAAATTCATCAATGGCACCTAAAAAAGATAGAATAGTTGCATGACTAAATTGTATATGTATATGTGTGTGTATGTGTATGTGTATGTTTATGTGTATGTATATTGGTATGTATATGTATATGTGTATGTGTATGTATAAATATATACATATACATATACATATGTATAAGTCTATGTATATGAATATGTATATACATATGTATATGTATATACATATACATATACAAACATATACATATGCATAAAGATATACATATATGTATATGTAACAATAGAAAGAAGCTACTTGTAACATTCACCAATCAATGTCTATCCATATCTTAGCTCGAGTCTGAGCATCATAGGTTGTGGTAAAAGCTTGAAACTTGTAGAGGATGAACCGAGCACGTAGTTGCGTGCAAGTGAAGAAAAAGTGAGAACTTGTTAGAATGAAAGGTTATAAAGAGGGTGAGAAGAGTGAGGCATTGGGAGCATTGAATGCAGGTTGGCTCAGAAAATATGTATGTATATGTGTATACATATACATATACATACATATACATATGTATATGTATATGTATGCATATCTATATACATACATATACATATACATATATATATATATCTATATGTATGCATATCTATATACATATGTATATGTATATGTATATGTATATGGATATGTATATACATATATACATATGTAAATGTATAGGTTGGTTGGAAAAATATTGCAAGGTGGCTTGGAGCTAAGGAGAGGAGAATTGCATTCAACATGACAATTGAGAAGTATAGGAAGTGGTAGTGAGTGATAAATGTGAAGCAGTGGATTCTTAGGGTGGAAAACTAAGAGAAGTTGATGTGGCAAGGCTGTCAACTTTGGACACTGTGCCACACAGGAAGTGGCACTCGAGGTGCCTACGTATCGGCCAACGGGTCATTTTTTCAATTTGTAAAACATGTGGACAAATGTCATCCTCCCACGTGGAAAAATAAATCAAAAGAGGAATAGAAAATGACAAATGTCAATGAAGAAGCAAACATTGAAAATAAAAATAGTGAAACATTGCAAATTACATAGAACACACATTACAATATGATCATAATACATTGCAAATCAAAACAATAATGATGCATCTATAATTATCATATATTTAAAATTGTCAATAAAGAAACATACATTGTAAATCAAAACAATAACAAACATTGCAAATTATATACAACACTTTTTGGAATCTGATCAAATTACTTCACAAACTAAAACAATAACAATCAATCTATTCTTATAAAAAAATTACAACTGTCCACAATTTCAGTGCATTTGTAAATATCAAAACTTCTAAAGTGTATGAAACTTGAATTGCATGTGAACACCAAAAAAAAGGCAATATCTAGTTACTACTATTGCAAAAAGGATCTTGGCTAGTTGGGATGCCAATTTCCATGTTCTCATCCCCTTCCAATTGACGAGGAGTGTTGCATACATGAGTGGGACTTTGAGTGGTAAATTGGGTGCAAGTGACATGTGTTGGGGGTAGTGGTGAACACATTTGTACATCCCGAGTGCCAAATTGATGTGGATATTGAGTGCCCCTGAAGTCAGATTGGGAGAGGCTTGAATAATTCATTGTTGTGGAGAACTAAGGGATATTAATGTTGAGAATATCATAGAAGACTCCATTACTTTGAGACAATAGATTAGAAGGGTTCCTTAACCTCCTCTCTCTTTGTAATGCCCTTTATGCCTCGTCAATCTCTTTTTCCTTTTGGTCATGTTCCTTGCGAAGCCTCTCTTGCTCCTTTTTCACATCTCCATCCTTTTTTTTTGTAATTTTTGCTTCTCTTTTTCTTTTCACAGTATCTCCTTCTCAATTCTGGCATTCTCCTTCAACTTCGCTACCACAATTTTTGCTACCCTTTTCTCCTCATTTTGATGTCTCTTTCTTTCTTTTATCTCCTTGACCTCTTTCTTCCTTTTCTCTTGTTCCATTAACAACCTCATGTAGTCATCTGTTGTCAACAATTGAGATTGTCTACTATCTAAATTGTACTAGCTTTGGATTTGTTTTGATAGATAATGTGCATAGGCAGCTTGAGGAACTTGTTGATGTTTGGAATTGTTTGTGTTTCTTCTGTCTCATCCAACTATGTGGAAATGACCTCCTCCACTACATGTGATCCCTTTAGTACATCTTCATTTCCTCATAAATCTAAAATGCAAGAATGAGCATAGTAATGCACAACTTGAGAAGGGTAAATTTCTAGTGGTGATGATGGGAAAGTATAGGTATCCTATTGCTCTGGGACTTCCAAATGAATTCCCGAGTTCATTGCTTCCTCAACCAACCAGGATGGTTGTATTTTTTGTAATGGAAGATCTAAACTTTTGCTGAATTGATCAATAGGGCTATCCACCATGGGAGGCCCATTTTCTTTAACCACCACTTGTGCAGCTAATTCAACAGGGAAACTATGAGGTGAGTGCTATGTTTCTGTTGCAGTCTGCAAGTGTCCTTTTGGAAGAGTGGACTGCAATACTGGGACATCATCGCTTGACATACCAAGTAATTATCTATGTTCGCACTCCTTTGAACAAGTAGAATCTTGGAATGCTCTACTTGACAACATTGACACAACATAGAATGGTTATCCATTCAAAACTCTTTGGGATAATGTAAGAGACATTCTTGTTACCTTTTCTTGTGAGTATCTTCATGGACCCATTTTTGCCTGCTTGGATTTTAGTTACATCATAATTCCATATGTGATCAGGACCATATGGCATGGTTTCATATGATGCATACAATGTTTTGTAGAATGTAGCTACAATATCAACTCTAAGATTAAATTCCCTATCTTTGTCTAGGCCTTCAATAGTTTGTAATGCAAGTTCAGGATGTCTATGCTTGAAGCCTGTCCACTAGGACTTCCTTGGGAACCCATTGGTGAAAGGGTTTGGCCTATTCTAACATATTTGAGCAACCTCAGACTTAATATTGACTATCTCAAGACCATGACCAATATTGAAGCCATTTTCTTGCACCATTCCACAATAAGATGTTCTTCCTCTTCAGTGAGGACTATTGGCATACCTCTCTTGGAAGTTTTTGTTAGACCCCCTAGCCATTTGGATAGTTTGGCTATTGGGATTGACCACTTTTTGGAGGCCCCCCTTATCAACATGTCATTCTCTTCAATGTCATAGAGTTCCCTTTTCATGTCATTTGAAGACCACTTCTATATTTGATTTACCTTCTATGATATTTGAGGTGTAGTAACCTCAATCTATGGTATTTGAGTAACCTCATCTACTTGTGCAACAAGATCTATTTCAAGGGGGAATCTAGCTCCTCATTTTTTAGAGGGCAACCTTGTCGTGGCTCTTTTCTTTTTTTTGTTCCCAATACTGGTCACCACTGCATTGCCCTTGGCCATCTACACAAAATAAGTACAATCAAATCGGTGATGCTTGAACAAAAAAAAAAATAGTTTGTAATGCAAAACATATGAGAATATGATAACCAAAGTCAATGATAATGCAGAACCTATGAAACATAAATAGTAAACTATGAAAGAGAAATGCTTGAACAGTTATTTTTATATGTATGAAGAGAGTGATGTGATGCTTGAACAAAAGAATAATTAGTTTGTATTGTAGAACATATGATAATATGATAACCAAAGTCAATGATAATGCAAAACCTATGAGACATAAATGGTAAACTATGAAACACAAATGCTTGAACAATTATCTTTATATGTATGAAGAGAGTGATGCTTGAACAAAAGATTATTTAGTTGTTGCATGTGTTATCTTTTTAGTTTGTTGCATTTCGTTTGGGATCATCTTTTCTAACAGTTTAGAGAGTTACATCTATTCTGGAGTGAGCGACATAAGGAAATAGAGGATTAAGAAGCACAAAATTAGAAACTATGCAAGGGAGTTAGAGTTTAAGAACATCTCATATCTCTTAAGCATTTACAATATTAACATTCTCATGCACAACAAAGTGAAAACCACACTCATAAGTTTGAACTATGACACAATAGAAATCTTACAAATGAAAAACAGTAAGAGTTTAACAAAGCTCACATATTTTGTCTATGAAAAAATCATTGATAGGCATAAATATTTGTAAATTGATGAAGCAAAAACCTATTAAAAAGATGAAAAAAAAAACCTAATAAAAATAGAAACCTTAGTGACTAATAATGTAGAACCTATGAGAATAAGATATCCGAAGTGAATGACAATGCAAAAGCTATGAGAATAAGATAACTAGAGTGAATGATAATGAAAAACCTATGAGAATAAGATAAGAGTGAATGATAATGTAGGACATATGAAACAAAAATGGTAAACCATGACCAATATTTACTATATAAATGATAATGCAAAACCTATGAGACTACGATAAGCAGAGTGAATGATAATGTAGAACCTATGAGACTACGATAAGTAGATTGAATGATAATGAAAAACCTATGAGGCTACAATAAGTAGAGTGAATGATAATGCATAACCTATGAAACAAAAATGCTAAACTATGAGTATAATATTTGCAATATAAACCCTACTGAAACATAAAGGCTAAACTATGACTGTAACATTTTTAATATAAACCCTAGGGAAATGGAGATGGTAAACTATGACTGTAATATTTGTAGTATAAACCAGGTAGGGAAACCAAAATGGTAAACTATGACTAACATTTGCAATATAAACCTTTGGGCAACAAAAATGGTAAATTGTGACTATAATATTTTCAATATAAACCCTAGGGAATGTATATGCTAACGAATGACTATTATTTACAAAAATAACCCCAGGGAAAGCTTTAAATGGTAAACCATGACTATAATATTTGCATTGTAAATCCTATGGAACACATATGCTAACCTATGACTGCAATATTAGCAATATAAACCCTAGTGATAGATAAAGAAACATCTATGACTGTAATATTTGCAATATAAACCGTAGGAAAACATAAATAAAAACCTATGACTGTAATGGCTGCAATGAATATCAATATAAAGCTTAGAAATGGAAAACAGTAATGGTTGTAATGAAGAACAATATAAAGTAAATGAATGGAAAAGTGTGAAAGGAAAACTTGGAACAATATTGATGTTGGTGCACTCGAATCTAAGCTGTTGTCTCCCCTTGATGTTAATTTTTTCAATTATGTGCTTGTCACTCCTTTTCTTATGTTGCTCACTATAGAATAAGTGAATACTTCTTGGTCTTCACGACTATTTGAATTTGATTGATGCTTGTTTGGTGTGGTGAAATAAATTGCTGTCCTATTTTCCATTTGAATTTGGTTTTGTATGAATTGGAGATTTGATTGATTTCGGCCATTAATTCTTGACTTGATTGGTTTGGTGGATTGTTTGAAATTGTTTCCATGTTTTTTTTTGAATAATGATAGCCTTACAGGACTATTAAATGGATACAGGTGGGATATTTGGCTTTGGATCCAATACATGCGCACCCTACTTGGTGAGATGGGACAAATTAAAGATGATACATGTTGAAGGTCTCATGGTTGATGGGACAGGTGAATGCATTTGCGTGTTGGTTTGGTTATGCTACGATGGGAAACATTGTTGTAATGGGTTAGCTAGTTGGTCAAAGATGGGTCAAATGGGTTTGAATGTTGTTGACTTGGCACCTTGTTTATGTTGTGTAGTTGTGATTGATGTGAAAGTGACACTTGCATTGGTGCGATAGTTGGGTTTACTAGTTTACAGGGAAGGGTGCATGTCTTAATGTTTGGGCTATTTAAATTCCATGTCAGAATGCTACTTGTTATATGTTAGATACAAGTTGGATACACTCCATCATGTTTGGCTGCCAGTGTGTACTTATTTTTTTTGAAATGAATGCTATTAAGTGTTCATTTTAAATTTGATTTATGTTTGATGTCATCATGCCTATGTATGAATGATTTTTTTTAAGTTGTGGAGAATTGGTGTATAAGTATGGGCCCCAATGAGTGCATGTCCCATCGCACATTAGGGCCCCCACTTACGTTTGGCTCCTCTCCCCTATTTTCATTAAACTTACCATTCAACTAAAATACTCATACATTAAAAAAATAATATTTTCATTATCATATGAATACTGAGTTTGTTCTTGAAAGCTGGATAGTGATAGCCCATCTAAAAAACGCTTCAGTAAAAGGGTAGTTTGGAAATTCATATCGACAATAAATTTGTTACTTATCCCCACTAACATGATAGGTACATCATTTCCTTATACATAATAATATTAGAAAGGAAACAATGGCAGTGATTTGAAACTTCACTTGAAGACTCCACCATAGAAGATACTAAAGATTTGGTTATTTATGCAACCTACAGTTGCCATTTCGATTTACCTTTCATTCAATTATATGCCTCTATCCTCAATTTTCCACTAATGGGCTCAAAATAAATGAATGCAAAAGAAATAGTTGGCAGAAACTTGCAATTAATATGTTGCTAGTTTCTAATCTCAAAGAAAATCTCCCCACAATAGTAAATGTTGGCATTGCACCGATCCGGTCACCAACAACTGACACGCAAGGGTCAAGGTGATAAAAGTAAATACTAATGAAAAGGGTAGTTTGACATTATGACACCCCATAAAGTAGGCGCAATAACTTTGCAACATGGAATGTTATGGCAGGTGTTGAACTGAACAAAGATTGGGTTAAGAATTTTACTTGAGCATAGAATACGAAGATTGAAGCCACTAGATTTGAGATCACCTTGGCCCAACACATTTCACTGTCATTGATTGGACTGATAGAAGAAGAAAATTATAGCCTTCTACGAATACTGTTTATAGTATTTATTAATGACTTTTTAATTTCTAACTTAATATGCCATTAGAGAAGGAATTTTCCTTACTCCACACCCTTTCCACCTAACGTTTGCTACAAATTTTATCACACAACCTGGAATTGGATTTGTAGGATAGATGCGACAAGGGATGCATCTGAGAAAGCTACAGAGGATGTTATGAAAGTTTAGTGTGTACTTATATCGAGAATGTCAAGAACTTCATACTGAACCTGACAACACATTCAAAGCCTCTTCATCATTTCTGAGTGTGTTCTCTAATTTGAGAGTCCCTTAGGAAAGTGCTACCCACAAAGATTGTACTGAAGTGGAAAACAATATAATCATATTCTTACTAGTCCCCACAACGACATAATTATAGTGATCCAAAATTGATTACATATAATGTTCAAAAGAATTATCTAGAGTATATCTTATAACTTTTTAAGTTGGTAGTTGAATTTGTTGAGGCATGATGTCCAGTTCCTCTCAATCTACTTGAGATTCATTATTGGTGGGTTTATAGCCCATTGCTTATGCCAGAAATTGAGTATTCTCCTAAGGGCCGGTTATGGTCGATGCTTTTATTGTTCAAATCCATGGAAAAAATATAGAATTTTACCTTGCATTCTTTTAATAATAATGACATTTCTTTACCGGTTTTACTTTTCATTGAATTATGTATAGTATGAAATTAATGATGCTGCAATTTTATTTATTTACTTAGTATGTGCATAAGGACTTGCTATAGGAGAATTTCATTGAATCTTAATCTAAATCTAAATTCTTTTAAGCTTTGTATATATTTATTTTTTTAACATGGAGAACTTTCAAGGCTAGACATCATAAAAGATGGGGATAACCTTACAAGAAGTAGGGTCAGAATCATGCCTCCATGTCAACTCTTCCAACACCAAACCGGTTGTGCATGTATATTTTGGGGAATGCTACAATGCAAATAGAGACACTACAAACAATAGATTGAAATGCAGAGGTTAAGGGATCTCTCATGAGTCTAAGGCTATGCATTAACCTGGTCAACACCTTCCGGTGAGCTAGACCACCAATTGTTCAAGAACTCTATGATAGATGGGTGGTGCTCAATGTTAATCTTCAATAATTTTACTCTTATTTCAAACCTAGATTTGAATTCCATCTTCTATTGTGGGACATTTTTCATGTAAAATAGTCCCAAAAAATAATTAAAAACATAACAATAGCAATAAATAGATAAGAATAGGGAAAAATAGGGAAAAATAGAGTTGAAAAAAGATATATATTCAATTCAAAAATACTGTGTATAGCAGCTGTCTTCAATCACACATATATAGCTATTAAATCTTTGAAGCCTGGAAGCTTCTTGCTTTCTAGAAAACTCTAAAATTTGGACACTTCTTTTTACAACAACTATTTTTTTAAAAATGTTTTTATTTCAAAACAACTCTAGGAAGACTCTAGAAATATTCTAGCACAATCTTAATTATCTCTAACATCTCCCCTTAAGATTGGCTAGAAAGAAAATTCAAAAGAGAGGGGAACATTATATTACTATCCCCCCTTAATGTTCACCTCAATCATGCCTAGCATACCCTATAATTTCATAAATTTGGCCTCAAGCATACTCTTAGTAAATATATCTGTTGCTTGGTCTTCACTTGGACAAAATTGGAGATTAACAAAATTTTCTTGAACAAGATTCTGAATATAGTGAACATCAATCTCAATGTATTTTGTTTTAGCATGAGAAACAAGATTATTTGCAACTTGTATAGCACTTTGATTATCACAATACAAAGGGGTAGTTGAAATCTATGCAAAACCAAGCTCAAATAAAAGGTTGCAAATCCAAATTGCTTCCTTTCTAGCTTCCTTTGCTGCTCTATATTCTGCTTCACATGAGGACAATGATGTAGTTGTTTATTTTTTGCTACTCCATGTAATTGGACCTGATCTAAGCTGAAAAATATAACCACCAGTAGATTTCTTGTCATCTATATCACCTCCCTAGTCTGAATTTGTAAAGCCAATCAAAGAAACTGATGACTTGTAACTATAATGTATGCCATAGTAAATGGTTCCACAAATGTATCGTAAAATCCTTTTGGTAGCCAACCAATGACTTTCTTTTGGTTCCTACATAAATCTAGATACCATATTGACTGCAAAACAAATGTCTAGTTTAGAATGTGTTAAATAAACCAAGCTACCAACAAGCTATCTATATAAAGTAGCATCCACCTTCTTAGAAGTACATTCCTTAGTAATCTTAATTCTAGATTGGAAAGAAGTAGGGGCTGGCTTGCATTCAAGTATTTTAATTTTTTCTAAAAGATCCAAAGCATATTTTGTTTGAGAAATAAATAACCCATCATGAAGCCTACTAATTTGAGAAATAAATAATCCATCCTGATTTTTTGCTGAAATCACATATTTTTAGAAAATATAATGATTTAAGCCTTGAAAAGTTTCATTTAAAGGATTCCCATTGAAGAGGGTTTGATCAACACCTTATACCAAGCCCCCTTGGATAGAACCCCTCTAGTTTTAAGCCATACCTATAACAAAGTCTCCTTTACACCTATCAAAATGCTGATAAAAAACCACTTTTGATTTAAATTTTTGGGGATCAAATGAATTAATTTAAAATTAATTTTTTTTGTAAGTATTTAGTCCTTATTATAAGCTTCCAAAAAAGTATAATTTTATTTCAATTTAATTTGATTATTATATTTATTTTTTATTTCTTGTGAATGTAGGTTTTTCACCAAAAATCAAGTTCTTTGTTCTAGACATGTGGAGAAATAGCATATTATCAAAAAAAATTTGAAAAATATGAGTGCACTAGATATTGAAGTCCTTGATCCAACAAAAAAAGAAAAATGAATTTCGATACATACAAAAAATGTTGTGTTATACGGTCCACTTATGTCTAAATTATAATTGGTTTGACTTCGAAACTTGATTAGGAAAAAAATGTTCAATAAAACACTATCTAATCAAATGGAAGCACTAGATATTAGAGCTAAAAATCTAAATTTGAAAGAATTAGAATTTTATCCTTCATGGAAAAAAAATTATGTGTTATATGGTGAACATCACTTTTTTAAAATGTTTTCTGAAAAAAACTAGTTTTCGAGGGAGATGGAAAAAGAAGTGCAATTTGATTCCAAAAATTTTGAAAAAATATATTTATAATCTATAGAAAAAATGTCATGAAACTCTAGTTTGCATCATCTTCAAATTCCTCATGGCTTAGCCGCTATAGGATCTTGAAAGTGAAGATTTAGTTAGAAAAAGTTATTTGAGTGTCCAGTTTGGCCAAAAATTGTAAACCACTATTGTATTCTAAAAATTCACCTAAATCACTCGTATGAAATGCCCCTTTAAGATCTGATTTCAAATCATTAATTAACCCAATATTTGGTCCAACTATGAGTAAATCATCCACATAAATTGCAACACGAATAATTTCATTTTGCACTCTCTTCACACAAAGATTTGGATCTGATTTACATTTTTTAAACCTATGAAGCTGAAAATACTTGTCAATATTCTCATTCCATGCTCTTGGTGCTTGTTTAAGCCCATAAAGTGACTTTTTTAATCTACAAACAAGATTAGGATGTTGTTGATCTACAAAACCTAGTGGTTGATCCATATATATTTCTTCATATAAATCTCCATGTAAGAAAGCATTTTTGACATCCATTTGATGAATATTCCACCAAAGACTTGTAGCCAAAGAAAGAATAATTCTAACCATATTGATTTTAATGATAGGAGAAAATGTTTCTTCATAATCAACACCCTCTTTTTGATTGAATCCCTTAGCAACCGATCTAGCTTTAAATTTTTAGATATAGCACCATCTGATTTAAATTTTATTTTATAAACCCATTTTCAACCAATCAAATTCTTACCTTTGGAAAGCAGCACAAGTTCCCAAGTTTTATTTTTCACCAAAGCATCATATTCTTCTTCCATAACTTGCTTCCATTCTTTCTTCCCTCTAGCTTCCTCATATGATCTTGGGTCACTTACTTGTAATACTTTGGCCATGAGAGAACTACCATTCCTTCCTTGGATCTTTGAGCCTTGCCTATATATTTCTTCAACACTCCTTGTCTTTTGTCTAGCTGAAAAACCATCTTCTTCATCATCACTACCTACAAAAAATGTCTGATTACAAGCATTAGTTGTTTCATTTTGAATAGTATTGTCATCATTTGTAGAAGTGCACAACTCATCCTCATCAATGGAGTCTTTGTTTCTTTCTAAAATATCTAAAAAATGAGAAGCATTTGTTGTTGTAGAGTGAGAGGAAGTGGCTTTAAGTTGTGAATGCTCATCAAATTTCACATCTCTATTAACAAAGACCTTGTTTGTTGTCAAATCATATAACCTGTAAGCCTTTGATTCTTCATTGTAACCCATAAACAAACACTTGTGACTCTTTGGTTCTAACTTGTGTCTCTTTTCATCAGGAATGTGTGCCCAAGCAATACACCCAAATACTTTAAAATACCCAATGTGAGGTTTCCTACCACTCCATGCTTCTTCAGGGGTGATATTTGTGAGAGATTTGGTGGGGATTCCATTTATAATATGTGTAGCACAAGAAACAACCAAACCCCAAAATTTATTATGTAAACTTTTAAAATGCAATATACACTGAGCCATCTCTAAAAGAGTTCTATTCATTCATTCAACCACCCCAATTTGTTGAGGGGTATATGGAGTTGTTCTTTGCACTTTAATACCACAACTTTCACAAAATTATTCAAATGCATAATTACAATATTCACCCCCATTATTTGTCCTTAAGCATTTAATTCTTTTCCCACTTTGATTTTCAACTAATGCCTTAAACTTTTGAAAAACTTCAAATACTTCATTTTTTCTTTCAAGAAAATAAACCCATACTCTCTTGCTGTAATCATCAATAAAAGTGAGAAGGTACCTAGCACCTAAAAGTGAAGTATAGTCTGGTTCACATAAATCACTATGAATGAGTTTCAATGGATGATTAGATCTCCATGCTTTACCTGAATCAAAATTATCTTAGTGATGTTTCCCTAACACACATCCTTCACAAACATCTTCATAAGCTGAAATTTTTGTTAATCCTCTAACCATATCCATTCTAACCATGTCTTGTAATTTTCTATAATTTATATGTCCAAGTCTAGCATGCTGAAGTTTTCACATATAATTAGTCTAAGCAATAAAAGCATGAGAGTGTGTATTTATCATCAAAAAACCCCACAAAATTAAATAGACTCTCTTCATGATCAACTCTACCAATAAAAATTATATTGCTTGGGTCTTTTCTATCTCTAACAATAACTTGATCAACATTGACAACAAACTCATATCTAGCCTGGACTATTTTATATACTAAAATAAGATTTACCCTGAATCCTTATACCAATAAAACACTTTTCAAAGTCCCATTTGTCACATTAACAATTCCTGTTCCTAAAATTGGAAGCTTCATTTTATTACCAATAGTTATTTCCTGATTTGAATTCGCTTCTTCATCAAAATCAACAAATAAAGATCTATCTCCAGTGAAGTGATAAGATGATCTTGAATCTAGAATCCATTCTTTATTAAAATTTGAAGCAAAATAACCCCCTTTAACAGTGGATTTACCTTTTCCTTGCTTTTGATAGGACACAGCCAAAAAGCTATTTTTATCCATCTTGCCATCATTAAACCTTTCTTGCTTAGGCTTATATTGTTTCCTTTCATTGTCCCTCTTCTTCAAACAAAATTTCTCAATGTGGTTCTCACCTCCACAATACCTACAAATAATGGGTTTTCTTCCAACTTGCTTTTCTGCACCATCATTTCTAGAAAAGTGGTTAGAGCCATCGTCATTTTTAGACTTATTTTTCCAATTCCCTTTTTCATCAAAGTTTCTAGAAAATTTACTTTTAGTTGCATATGCATGATTATTCTTAATATATCCTTCTTTAATAAGTTGAACTTCTTCATCTAAATTTGACTTACAAAATTGATCAAAAGTCTTTTGGGGGGTATTGGGATTTAGTTGAAGAACCCTTTTCCTTGATTCCTTAAATACCTTGTATGGCTGGGGAAGCTTACTTTCAACCATTGCAATCAATTGAAAATATTTTTTTTGCATATTCAACACCTATTTTTTTCAACTGAGCATTTAAAAATGTAACTTCATTGAAGTAATCAGTCATTTTTTCAAAATTAGATGGATCTAAATTCACCAATTTTTCTTCTATACTAAACATGCTAGCAATATTTGTATCTTTATAATATTTTTCTAAATTCTACGACAACTCTATTGGATTATCAACATCAACAAATCTTCTATTCAGATTGGGGCTCAAAGCTATACCAATAATACCTCTTGCTTGCTCTAATTTGCATTTCCACAAATCCTTTTCTCTGTTAGTTTGGGGTTCTCCAATTTCCTTATTCACTATCCTCCATAGAGTCTTTTCTCTCAAAGCATTCTTGATTGCAATCTTCCAATCTACAAAACCACTTCCATCAAAGATAGGAAAAACTTCATTTGATGAACCCATGTTAGACACAAAATAAAATTAGTCTTCAAACAAATATTACTCCAACAATATAACAACCCTGCAACCAAATATCACTTTAATAATATATTAGCGCTGCAAACAAACCACTTCCAACAATATATTTTCCTGTAGCAAATCCCTCTAACAATATTTTTCTAGCTCTGATACGATGTAAAAACAGTCCCAAAAAATAATAAAAACATAACAACAGTAATAAATAGGTAAGAACAGGGCAAAACATGGCAAAACAGAGTTGAAAAAAGATATATATTCAATTCAAAAATACTGTGTACAACAGTTGTCTTCAATCACATATATAGAGCTATTAAATCTTTGAAGCCTAGAAGCTTCTTGCTTTCTAGAAAACTCTAAAATTTGGAAACTTCTTTTTATAACAACTCTTTTTTAAAAATGTTTTTATTTCAAAACAACTCTAGGAAGACTCTAGAAATATTCTAGCACAATCTTAATTATCTCTAACATTTCACTCTTATTTCAAACCTACAAATTCCATCTTCTATTGTAGTTGATTTGATTCTACATGATACACCCCCCCTTTTTATTCCATTTAAGATGGGTGAAACTTCTTGTGTGATAGTCAGAAGTCTTGGGTTTTGCATGCTTAAGCCATTTTATGGAGGTCATTATTGCATGTAAGAGCACAGTCGTGGCTAAATAATATTTATATGTAAACCTTTATGA
Organism: Sequoia sempervirens; assembly: GCA_007258455.2. Taxonomy (NCBI): domain Eukaryota; kingdom Viridiplantae; phylum Streptophyta; class Pinopsida; order Cupressales; family Cupressaceae; genus Sequoia; species Sequoia sempervirens. The sequence goes on from VDFB02094469.1 coordinate 63,434, forward strand.
GAAGAAGTAATTTCTAATTATATTGTCTTTTCTCTTCTTTATCTTTAAAAATAAATAAATCCCACCTATCTCTAGGCCACTGATCTAAGCCACATAGAGCAAGGTTTATTAAGGATAGTGGCCAACTTACCTCTTGTAATTTAGATGTAGCTTCTATTTTCTTATAATGATAGAAAATAAAGCCAAAGATACTGGGTTTTAGTGCCACTAGAAATCTAATCTTGAGCTAACCATTTTTACAACCATTCAAATTACTATTCCCGACTAAATGGCTTTAGGAACTAGATACTAGGTATGCGAACTCCTACCTGCTACCCCCAACCTGGTTCTTACTTGCTCAATGTAATTTATCCTCTTGGCAAAAATTGTCAATGACTTATAAGTTTCGCTTGACTATGGTAGAAGCTCTACAAGGAGAAAGATGTGAGGTGAGGGTCTTATTCACACATTGTTATTTTATTCTCCTTTTGAGTATGTCACAATGCTTATCAAATTTCCAAAGTACATGAATCACTTTATGATTTTTTGGTTAACATCAATAGATATATGAATATTGATGCATATCATGCATCTACGTAGCTAAGGCTTAAAATGTGGCAACCGTTATGGTTTTAGTTTTATAGCAACTTGCAGTTACATTTAACTAATATGAATTGACTACAAAAAAAAAAAATAGGTATTACTTCTGGGATCAACATACTACCCACCCTCTTTGAGCATTTTATTTCTCTATAGATATTTACTAAGGTATAGTTTATTTCTATGCCAACAGAATACCAGAAAACAGTCTCTTACTAACTCCTCTAAATTTAGTAATAGTATTACATTGGAATCTGCTTAGGTTTTGTTATTCCCCCTATCACTATGAAAAAAAAACCATTTAATCTATTTTATTTAGAACAACAATGATCGAAGTCTCTATAACCTGTAAAAGACCATTTAATTTTGTGACCAATATAATAGCAACATTGCAATATACACTTTACAAAACAAATGCCTCAAAGTTAGTAAATGAATCCAATATCCCTCTCAAGAATATTACAAGTAAAGTATCCTAATGCAAGCATTTTGGAAGAAGAAAAATTCCTTTCTTCATTACAACAATCACCATTTTCTCAAGATAACATCTCAGTATTACAAACATCCATGGAAACTAGACGACTAACAAACCAATGCATAAAGGCTTGTTCTCCACCCTACCGTAATGGTGTCATGGAGCCTCATGGGCTCTAGCCATACCCCTAAGCAAGAAATATGTTAACCCCAAGATGATGAATGGAGTCCTCTCAAATTTTACAAAGGAATAAAAGTAACATAACACCAAATTTCATACATCTAGGTTCACTACTCTCTATTTTCTACCATAATCCATACACTATGCCACCTTCTTACCACCAATAAACAAGGGTAAATAGAAATAGGAAGAACTTATCTCTTTTCTTTTAAATGAAGGGCTAAACTTTGTTATCCATCTATCCTGTCCAAGACGAGCCTTCTTGATTACTCTCTTTCCAAAGAGGAGGACTCCTCTCCTTTTCTCATTTTTCTACCATCTCCACTCAAGTTCTCCAAGAGGAGAAGTGGGGAAAATCCCACTCCTCCTTCCTCTCCAAAATATATAGAAGTTTCAACTTGCAATCTTTGGGTGAGGTGTGAAGTGCACCTACTTCCATCAATGAGAGTCTTTTTCCTTATTAAGGAGGAAACATGCACTTGGACAACCCCTCCATCTTTTCATCTGATCCTCTCCTCAAAACTCGTCACTCTCCATTATGAGGACTTTTCAGGGGTTAAATCATGTCCTTGGGGCACTATTATATGCTCACTTTACCCCTACCACTATCTTATAGACCCTATGGGGTTTCTTTTTGCATCCCAACTAAAGAAATTGGCCAACAAACCTCTTAAAAGACCCATTTAAGGACCCATCCGAAATTCAAACTTGGGTAAGGGTTCCTAACCCCTAACCCCACTTACACCCACATGAAACACAATTAAATATCGTCACAACCCAAAAGTAAATTATTTATTTAATATCAACCCTCACCACCTTACTCTATCATCTTTTAAATTGATTTCCTTCTAAGCCCCGAAAGCCTGGGTCAAATTTATCACCACAAGAAGATGCCTTTTGATCTACTCAATGATCTTCCCTTGTCTTACTAACAATCTTCCTTTCTTGTACATTACCAAGGAAACCATAAGAAAAAATCATATATCACATTAATCTGTTAGTTAAAATAAGATTTAATTGTACAACTATTTGATTTACAATTTCAACTCAAATTCACAATTTACGAGTCCTAACTCCTTCATGGTAGCATCAATAAAATGTCGAAATGAAAAGAAAGAATATTGTCAGATACTCACGCTATTTATCATGTCCAAAATACATCTTATCATCTATTTAGGAAGACATAAAAAATATTAGAGCTTCACTAATCACATGTAAGGTGGGGTTTTACATCCCCCTCCCCTTAGCTTAGACTTTCTCCTGGAAGTTGTTAGGGTCTAAAATATAATCTTTATATAGAAATGCATGTAATTCTATTAAACATATTAGTTACCTTGCTTTATTTATGAGATAATCCATCATTCGACCAAATGTACACATTAAAGGTATTTCTTCCATGAATCAAACATCTAAACACATTAAAGGTATTTACCGTGAGAATAGAGTTAAGATTCTTTTAAGGCTTAACGGAGTTTTGCTTTGTTTTCTTATATAATGTTTAAACCTTTCCAACGTAAACCATGGATGCTAAAATTCGTAGATAATACTAATAACACATTTGCTTATATTTTCAAGGGAAAAAGAAATATAACGTTAATAACCGATAACCATATTGTCTTGGGAAAGATGCATTGTGTAGTGAAACGTTGGCATCTAACCTATTTCCAATACATCGAAACTTTAATCATTGAATCACCGATATAATTCTCCCTCCCTCACACAACAACACAACACAGTATATATTTTCATTAAACCTAGCATTCAGCTAGACTGCTCGTACATTAAAAAAATATTTTCATTCATCATATGAAGACTGAGTTTGTTCTTGAAAATTGGATAGTGACATCCCATCCAAGAAGACGCTTCAGCAAAAGGGTTTGTTTGGAAATTCATATCGACAATAAATTTGTTACTTATCCCCACTAACACGTACACCGTTTCCTTATACAAAATAATAACAGAAAGGACACAATGGCAGCAATTTCAAACTTCGCCTGATAAAATCCACTATAGAAGATACTGCATATCTGGTTATTTATGCAACCTACAGTTTCAATTTCTTTGAGCAAAGGGAGATTTAGCTTCCGTTTAATTCTACGCTTCTATCCTCAATTTGCCACTAATGGGCTGAAAACGAATGAATGTGAAAGAAATAGTTGGCAGGAACTTGCAATTAATATGCTGCTGGTTTCTAATCTCAGAGAAAATATCCTCGCAGTAGTAAATGTTGGCATTGCACCAATCCGGTCACCAACAACTGACATGCAAGGGTCAAGGTGATAAAAGTAAATACTGATGAAACAGATAGTTTGACATTATGGCGCCCCATAAAGTAGGCGCAATAACTTTGCAACAGGGAACGTTATGGGAGGTGCTGAACTGAACAAAGATTGGGTCAAGACTTTTACTTGAGCACAGAATACAAAGATTGAAGCCACTAGATTTGAGATCGCCTTGGCAACACATTTCACTGTCGTTGATTGGACTAACGGAAGAAGGAAATCCCAGCTTTCTGCGAACACCGTTTATTGTATTTATTAGTGACTTTTTAATTTCTAACTTAATATGCCATCACAGAAGGCATTTGCCTTATTCCACACCCTTCCCACCTAATGTCTGCTACATATCTTATCACAGCCTAGAATTGGGTTTGTAGGATAGACGTAACCAAGGATGCATCTGAGAAAGCTGTAGAGGATGTTATGAAAGTTTGTTGTTTAATTATCTAGAATGTCAAGGACTTCATGCTGAACCTGACAACACATTCAAAGCCTCTTCATCATTTCTGAGCGTGTTCTCTAAGTTGAGAGTCCCCTAGGAAAGCGTTGCCCACCAAGATTGTACTCGAGTGAAAACCAATATAATCATATTCTTACTAGTCCCCACCATGACATAATTATAGTGATCCAAAATTGATTACATATAATGTTCAAAAGAATTATCTAGAGTATATATTATAACTTTTTAAGTTGGTAGTTGAAGTCATTGAGGCATGATGTTAGTTCCTCTCAATCTACTTGAGATTCATTTTTTGATAGTCAAAAGAATGGATATAGAATAAATCAAAACACATAAAACGGATAAACACAAACAGAACAATTTTCCCAATGCATGATGCTGCACACAATTTCTATTCACACTTAAATCAGTTACATCATGCCTCTTTTATAGAGGAATTACAAGATTCATGAAAATTCTAGACTGGTAGTGGATTCAATAATTTTGGCGTAAATATTTGCATGCATTCTTGATTGAATCAGTTTCTAAATTTGATCTTTAACAAATTGCAGTAGTATCATAATTGACAGGAGAAATTACTTTCCAACACTCCCCCTTAATTTTGACCACAAATTCTTTCAACTCTGCAATCAAGTCTTCAGTCTCATCCAAATTCTTTTCTTCATGATACTTTCAAATTATCTTCAATATTTGTGGATCTCTCTTGAACTCTTCACCAGCTGCTACGATAGTCCTTCAAACATTTAGTTATCTCAATATATGTAGCTTTCCACTTTTCATCATGTCTTGTCAAACTTTCAACCCTTTGTTTATCACTATTAGCTTGCACATATGAATATTTATATTTAAATAAACTTTTCAACATAGGTCTATCACCTTTTGCCAATTTGATCCAAAATTCCAACCACAATTCAACTACATGCATCCTGACAAAGATTCAGTCTTCCAATTTCTTTGCCAACACTTCTTTTCTAAATGACTTCTCAAACCACAAATAGCACACGGGTGTAGATCCCAACATGTATCTTTTATATGACCTTCCCTATTACAATGAGAACATTGAATACAATGCATTTTTGGAACAAATTTGCTTGATCCTGTTGTATATCTGAGACCTTCATATTTTGGTCTCATAATTGCCTCAATCAGCTCTTTTCTTCCTTGTGCATTCTTTCCCAATCCTTGTCCTTTGTAACCCATTCTTTTCATAATTTTAAAAACAACATTTTTCTCATTATGATTAACATGATTTTCAGATTCAAGCACTTCATCATCTTTACATTCTATACTTTCCTCATCAAAATCAATATTAGTCATATCACACAAACTACTTGAGTTATCAATTGAACAATACAAATCCTCTATATCACAAACAACATCCCTTATCAATGGCTTTGTCTTTAAGCATTTATTTTCTTCTTTCAACTTTGATAATTCTTCTTTTAGTAAACAATTTTCTTCTTCTGACAATTTTAACTTTTCTTCAAAATCTTCTTTCATTTTCTTAACCTCATCAAATAATTTTAAATTTTCTTCTAATTCTTCATTCTTTCTTTTAACATTACTCAATTCCTTTTCAAGATTCTCAGTTTCACATAAAGACTCATATTTCTCTTTTGTCAACTCCTTTATTCTTTTTATCAATTCAAAATTATCTTTTTTAGCTTTCATCAATTCTTCTTTAGAACCTCATTTTCTTTTTTTACTCTTTTTCCAACTTTTCCCATTGAAACAAATTTGATTCAACTCACTTGATTCTACTACAATGATTTCCCTTTTCTTCGGCAGCACCTCCACTCTTCTTTACACAATTTATTTTGATTGATTAAATCCTTTAACACAACATCAAACTCCTTAAATGTAATTCCATAATAGGTGCAATCATCTTCTCAGCTACAACTCTTTCATTTTGAATGAATTTTCTATGACCAATGATCATTGCTTCCCTAAAGAATTATTCTCCACCTTCTGAAAAACTTTAAACACACAAAAATAACAATGCACTTTAAACGACGACTGCAACAACACCTTCAATCTTCATGACTAACTCTTTTCTTACAAGTTGTGTCCTATTTATGGGCGGCTAGGACAGATCTTTGGCCAGGCTTAAACACCACACACTAAGCACTGACAACGCTTAGGTGGCAGTCATGTGGGCCCCACTTAACTCATATCTTTTCCTTTACCATAACTTTTGTATTGTTTCCATTTTCGCATTCCTCGTCTTGTTTTGGTTAGGTGGGATTTTATTTATGGTTTCCATCATTAATGAATTATTTTCATCCCGCATGAGCATATTTTTTAAAGTAAGTTTTATGGAAATTTTAATGAATTGCAATTTTAATTTTAAAAAATATTTGTTATTCAACTATTTTTTAAGTAAGTGTTATGAAAAAGAAAATAAAAATGTAAAATGTGAAAGCAATATATATCAATAATTTTTGAATATTTTTGAATTATTTGTAATATTATTTTATATACAATATTTTTTATTATCATTTTAAAATTTTTAAAAATATTTATTATCTAAGAAATGATCTTTATATTTATGTATTTTTTAATTTGAAATAATTTAGTTTAATCAAAATTTAAATTTTGTGGTTCTTTTTTAAAATAAGTTTTATGAAATAGAAAATAAAATATTATGGATTTTTTAATCAATTATTGATTAGTTCTAACTATTCTTAA